>JAOTOM010004225.1:0-125000 GCA_034440615.1 Ashinkailepas kermadecensis
AAGGTAATGTTGCTAAACTGGAACTTCTATATGTTATTGCTTTTTCATGGTCCAAATAATAAATCATGTCGAGCATGTTCCTTTACTGGGCAAGATCACATATACAACCTCTGGGTTAAATTTATATGAACATCGAAGTGAAGGCAAATGTTATCCTTCTTATTGATGTCAACTATGCGATGCTAAATACGAAGAGTGGTGCTTGCAGGGCACTTTGCTGGGGTGCTGGTTTGGGCTAGACTTAATGGCGTATTTTGTCACTATTAATGCCACTATGTCACAAAATACATCACTTGTTCTTGTGTTGTGAAGTGTGCAACAGTCCACCACGCTAGTAGGAGCTACTGACATACCAACGTTACTGCTATCTTATCAGCTTTAAGAAGTTGACCATATAGCGTTCCTTGGGAGTAGATTGGGCCGCAAGTACCCGAAATCGGTTCCAGTCAGGCCAACTCTCAATTTATTATACGATTATGCGGTTCTATCACGCTCAGATCCGACATGATGATGCCTGAAAGTTACCAGGACCTGGTTCTAGACACGATAAAACTGTATATTGTGACGGCGAGGCTGGTTGAAGGGCTGCTGTCGCGCCGCCGATGTCACCGCTCTCATTGACATTTGTTGACTGACATTTGTTCGCAGCCGTAGGGCACACCTGAAGTCGGGCCGGCGGCACGATGGCCTTGACGACGTTTCTTGGCCACGTGGTCAGACTGGCCTGGGGTCCGGACCCGAACCAGGAGGCGACGGACGAGGAGGGCATGACGGCCAAGTCGCAATCGGAGAAACCAGGAAAACCTGTGGTAAAGTGAACTAATCCCGGCACAGCTTCGGCGCCTATGATTATACGAAACTGTTTTATCAGTCACTGGAAGCCATAACAGAAGCCGAAGCTATTTTATTGGTCACTGCCAGCCTCACTGGAAGCCATAACAGAAGCTCCGCTGGCAGCCAGCCCCAGTGAGGGTGAGCTGGTTGATAACAATGGTACCGTGTACACTGTACAAGCCTCCGCCGTTCCCTGTCCACACACGTGCGGTTGAACGGAGAGCGAATCTGGTGACTCAAGCAGCGTCAGCAGTGGTTGGTCCTGGTGAAAACCGTGGATGCATTTGCGCTGAGTTCAACCATCGGGCTGAAATGTTCATGCTTCAGTTAAAAAATGGCTTGTTTTCAGCAGGCGTGCACACGTTCTGGAATCTGATAATATTCAAAATGCGCATGCTTGAAACAATGTGCTGGTCATTTTATGAAAAGCAGATGTTAGGTGAGCTCGTCAAGTTGTAAATGACCTTCCTTACAAGGATGAGCTTTTAAGAAATGTTTGTATTATATATTGCGGGCACGACCCATTATTACATATGCACCAATATTCCAATATGCAATGTGCTGGCAGGCCGCATTCGAATATTGGTTTATATGTGATCCTGGGCCGTGCCCGAAATATCATATAACACAGGTGTTTCTTGAACGCTTATCCTTGCAAGGAAGGTCATTTGAAACTTGACGAGTTAACCTTCTGTGTACGTGCCTTACATACTACAACAAGCACTAACACATTTGATTGATGAAAAGCAAATATTGGCCAGTATCGGGGACTCATGCGCCCTGCGCAGTCGGTCCCGACGAAATTGCAAGTAAATTGCCTGTTGACATATTGTTTCAGTTCGTTCATGAAAGATGCAGTTTAGTGCAATGTGAGCACTGAGCGTATCCTGTGGAAAAGGTACTTAGCTTTGCTACACCCTGAAACAAAGCTCGTTGTTTCAAGATGGTGAATTACCGACCATTGCCTGCATCAGAGTATGCAAGCATTGTCTACAGCTTAATGTAGAACTTTTTGTCTATAAGCCTTGTTGTGCCCGATTTGTAATCAAGGAAAAATTCACATGAACAACATATTGAGCGGCACATGTTCTTTCATCGGTTTGGCACGTGCACTGGCCATATTCTAGCGTGAATGAAGTAAGCTTATGGCTGTGTATATATGACTAGAGAAGGCTTTCATAATCCAGAATGTGTCAGTGGATGGCAAAATGAGTAATATGTATGTAATTGCATGTATTTTCTACCTTCGAACATCCTGACGCCAGGAGTAGGGATTCCGCAAGAGCTGGGAATCCAGGCCCTGATCAGCCTCATTCTACTTGGACCCTTTTGTATTTCAATGCCAGGTCTATGGATTACACTATCCATTTGGGATCCTTCTCGTTATTTCAAGCCACCATAACGTAAAACTCCTTTTGCGTATGTAAATGTACGCTTCCTCTGAACTTACTTGCGAAATCCACTCGCTTTAAAGGCGGCGCAAATTAACTATATAGTTCCGCACGCTTCCCAGCGCACTCCCTCCCCTCCCCCCGTTTCAGGCCATCTTACAGTCTGCATTACGTTAAAACTAGTTAGGAAAGCATCCCAGGTCACGACCATATTCATGATCAATCACGATCACGCTCTGTGACCAAGCATCTTAAGTCAGTCATGAGAAATATCCGGATAGATGGTGCTTTCGTCTTATTTCGGAAGTTTGGCACCAAAGTTACAAATGGGCGAACATCGTGAAATGTTGTACCTGATAAAACGGCTTCCGGGAAGAACGCTAACATAAAAATAGTTGTTCAATACAAATGGCTTCCCATATTTAAGTCAAGAATTCCTCAGAAGTTCCAAAAAACAAGCCCCATAAAACGCTTCGCCACTAGTTGTAAAAGTTGTTTTAGCCCTTAAATCTTGCAAGCGAGCTTGGAATGCCTGCGGGCAAGTTTTTGGTGGCACTATATAAAACCCGACACCTCGTGACCAGCCCTAATATATAAACCGCAAATTTGTCACGGCATCATTGGCTGTACTTGGTATCGACAGATAATTCAAGGTGACATGCTGGTTCTTTGTTATTGTACTAAAGCGTCTCCGACTTGCTCTTATCATTCTGATAATATGTCACGAAAGAAGTGGAGAAAATAGTGTGGAAAAACCGTGGTCGGGTATGTGGTGGGGCATGGTGTGTGGTTGTGGCTGAAGATTACAGCTAGTGGCATTTCGCTTCCAGCCGAAGACTGGCAAGAACATCATGTATCAGTGGCGCTCCATGATGCGGGTTCGATCTCAGAAGTCCATGGTACAGCAGCCCTCCGACGGTACCGAAGGTGGTGGCGGCAATGTGTGTCTCGTCGCCAGGAGTCCATACCGAATATTGCGGGTGAGTGCACTGCGATGCCAGCTTTGCAAGGCATAGCCACATGACTTAACAACATTTCCACAATAAGTGCGCGGGGCGTATGAGGCTCATAGCGGGACGCGTGGCTGCGTTGTCATGCTCATAGCAGGACGAGCGGCTGCGTTGTCATGCTCATAGCGGGACGCGTGGCTGCGTTATCATGCTCATAGCAGGACGAGCGGCTGCGTTGTCATGCTCATAGCAGGACGAGCGGCTGCGTTGTCATGCTCATAGCAGGACGGGCGGCTGCGTTGTCATGCTCATAGCAGGACGAGCGGCTGCGTTGTCATGCTCATAGCAGGACGGGCGGCTGCGTTGTCATGCTCATAGCAGGACGAGCGGCTGCGTTGTCATGCTCATAGCGGGACGGGCGGCTGCGTTGTCATGCTCATAGCAGGACGGGCGGCTGCGTTGTCATGCTCATAGCGGGACGGGCGACTGCGTTGTCATGCACGACTGACATGTACGCTTATCGAGCTCTTGGATCAGGTGATGCTTGAGTCGAACATGTACCTCCCCCACCGTTTGGTGTGCTCAGCACTGCCGATAGAGGGCGAGGGATATCTGTCGTTTGATTATTGGCTGCATCGCATAGCATATGTGCTTTCCGGCACGCGAACAGGAATGACTGATCGTAGCGGGGTATGATTCTTCGGCTTCAGAATGTAATTGAACTTGAAGACTGATTTCTAGTTGTGCATTTAGGCTGGTTTTAGAGCCCCCGTGGTGTTGGTGGGACACTAAGGATAGCATCTAACGGCAAATGTGCACACACGTAAGAAATTTAAGCCTCGTTGAGGTGCTAGCCTTCGAAAATGTTAATTTATTACGCTTATTTCCAGGGAATGTCGTCCTTGAAGCACATTTGTATGTTGTTCAGTTCTTGACCAAGTTGTTCTGAAATGCATGAGTATACCTTCCGGTAATCCTGTAATATCATGTGTTATATACTGGCATACTGGCGCCTTTATACATGAACGGTCGGTTTGTGTGACTGATATTCCAATCAGCTAGATATAAAATCAAAGGATCGTTGGTGGAACAACCCGAATAATTATTCCCCTCCCACATATCTTGGAAAACGCACAATTGTTTTCACCATTAAGACCGTGCTTGAACTGGAATTTCTTTGTCTCTTCGCCTCATCCTCTCCAGCCCAATTTGAGTAAATTTTTGCACTTATTTTGAGGGTGTTTATTAAAATGTTGTGCAGGTGGGGTAGTTCAGCGTTTTCAGTTAATTTCTCCTCCACCACACATCACTCCTCCGATGAGTGATGTCGGTGGGCCCACCGGTCAATACGTTTGTACGGGGTGTATCGCCCGTCAGTCCGCCGATGAGTGATGTCGGTGGGCCCACCGGTCAGTACGTTGACACGGGGTGTATCGCCCGTCAGTCCGCCGATGAGTGATGTCGGTGGGCCCACCGGTCAGTACGTTGACACGGGGTGTATCGCCCGTCAGTCCGCCGATGAGTGATGTCGGTGGGCCCACCGGTCAGTACGTTGACACGGGGTGTATCGCCCGTCAGTCCGCCGATGAGTGATGTCGGTGGGCCCACCGGTCAGTACGTTGACACGGGGTGTATCGCCCGTCAGTCCGCCGATGAGTGATGTCGGTGGGCCCACCGGTCAGTACGTTGACACGGGGTGTATCGCCCGTCAGTCCGCCGATGAGTGATGTATGTGAACCCACTTGTCAGTACATATGTTAATACGTGGTGTATTGCCCGTCAGTTTGCCGCATCGGGGAATTTGAAGAACTTTCAAAAACTCTACCTGGAGGACCCGAAAAGGCTTGACTTCCGCGACGAACAGCGCGGCCGAGGCGCCGCCCACTACGCGGCATCGAACAATAAGACAGAGATTCTCCAGTACATATTGTCGGTGGGTGGAGGTAAATATTCACTTAGGTTTTGGCAACCTGAGATTGTGCTCGCAATGCTAAACCTTTTCAGTTGGGGCTCCCTTGGCATGAACCATCAAATATTATATGACAGCTTACACAAGTGCCATTGCAAATTCAGGCGATATTTCTTGCGATAGTAATCGGCTCAGAAGAGGCACCAATATTTTCAGCTTGTGCCGTGAACGACCTCTATGCAATATGCATGCATAGTATGCAACTCAAACCGTACTTCGTCCATGATTTTTCCTTCGTTCTTTTATCATGATCGTCGGTCCATCTTTACAAGGGGATTGTATTGAAGACACATTGAAGGAGCGGAGTGTATCCCACCCGCAACAAACCAATGTAGCTGAGAATGGTGTCTTTAGCACACGCGGCTGATGGGCTCTCACATAGCGCTCACCGGATGGGGGCGGATGCGCCCCTCCCTTCCCTAAGATCTCGAAATCTACCGAAGCTAGAAGCCCATAATTTGGAGGATATATTATAGCTGTAGTAAATATATTATAGCTGTAGTGAATATATTATAGCTGAAAGTACAAATTTCATGACCATAGATCGATGCCTCCAGGGTGAAATGAGGTCGAGATCGGCCGCCACACCGCACCGCCGAGCCACGGCACCGACGAAACCTTTGTAACCTGGAACGCTCGGTGGCCAGGCGGCTGGTCGGTGGACTTTGCGATTCCACAGTTCTGTAACATGGTTCATTATTAATCATGTTTCTGGCCTCGATGAAAGGAATGGAGCGTGTGATTCACCCCGGTGACTGTGTTCGGATTGTTGTGGCTTGGTACCAACTAGCATCCGCGTTAGATAAGATCAAGACCACGTGTATATGAGTAATCCTGAGTCACCCCTCCCCCGCGGCCATTCTGGCGGTAGGCGTCAAGTGTGATGCCCTTTTCACGACGGCCAATAAGCACCGGGATGCAATGTCGATGACTTCGTCTAATATGAAGGGCATATCATTGAAATATATGTACTTTATCTGTATATATGGAATGTGCAAGAAGTTTTAACTATGAAGTAATCAATTCAATATTAAACGTAACCAACATATTCAAATTGTGGCACTGTTTGAAAAAAGCGCTCAATTCACAGAAACAACTAGCCAATCTGGCCGCATTTTGCACCATGGCCGGGAGGTAGGAGTTGTCGGATAGAACATAAATTTGCCGTTGGATTACCAGCAAATATACAATATTATGGAGAAAGTGGTAGTATATATCCTGCGGATGAATATTTTTCCTTTTACGTTTCATTTTATGGCTGTAAAGTACCTGTATTATGAATAAATATTTAAATACATCATTTCCAGATGCTACGATTCTTTCTTTACGCTCCCGAAAATATTAAATTCTCTCCACTTTACAAGCGGGTTGTTTACAGTTCTAATGGCATCCGCTGTACCGCACCATACGTGGCTCAGTTTTTAAATGTTGCTGTACTCCTACCTGAATAACCCCAACTGTGGGGGAGGACAATTGATCCTTGTCTTTGAATATCATACACGCAAGAAAGAACAAAGCATGAATTATTACAGCACCCAAAAGACCGCAACACGTCCAAAATATGCGTATCTGAGACAAACTTGTTTGTTGGCTCGCCTGACATATTTCAGCCGTAAATGATGCAATCAGAGCACAAATAATGACTATAATACAGCGAAGAATGGCTCTTAGATGCTCCTGGGTTTTAGACATTGCGTGTAAAGAAAATATACGACTTTCAATATACCAGGAGGTGCTGAGTTGACATCAAAAGTAACGTTAAGGATTATACTTTATTGCTCAACGTTTCGGCCAGGGGCCATCGTCAGGAGTGATAAGAAAATGTCAAGCTTAACAATTGAAAAAAGCACGCGGGAAAAAGCGTGCAAAAAGACACGTGAAATGCAGAAAAAGTCAAAAAAAAGTCAGTCATTTATTAAGGCACTGCCACATTGTGGAACTTACGAAATACCTAGTCAATTGATCACATTCCTGCCATCACGTTAGATAAAATTGTAAAAGATAAAGGATAAAATCACATTACAATTTACGGACGGTGCAGCTTCGTAAAAATACCGGCTAGCAATTCATTCAGTTGCTCATGACATCCAATACAGACAAGCATTGCGACTCTGGTATGGTTCTTCACGCAGGTCACCTAGCTACCTAGTTGTATGGTTGAGGCTGATAGCACGCACGAAGGTAGCACGGCTAATTGTGTCGCGTGCTTGACCGGGAAGCGCATTCCACTGGAGAGTGGAGCGGTAGGAGAAGCCCCGCTGGGTGGCTGCTAACCTACATCGTTGCAGGTGAAGTGCCCCAGCATCGGTAGCACGAGTGCTTCTCTCCGACACATCCGAGCGTTCAACAAACATTTCCCTGATGGCAGATGGGCAGTTCGCGCCGTGTATGGCTTTGTGTGCGTTGCACAGGTCACGGTGTCGCACCATCTCCTCAATCCTATCCCAGCCCAACTCGCGCAGAGAGGACGAGATGTGGTCGCGCTTCCGTCTTCCAGTGACTAGCCTAGCCGCGAAGTTTATGCACTTCTGCACTCGCTTCATGCGGCACGCATCTGCCCCACCCCATACGGAAAGGCAGTAAAGGATATGTGGGAACACATGGACTTGGACGAGGAGCTTCAGGACTTCAGGGGTGAAGTGCTGCCGGAATTTGAAGAGGGACACGATGATGGCGGTGCACTTCCGGATGATGGAGGATATGTGCTTCTCCCACGTCAGCTCCGAGCACTCTCACTGTTGGGGCCGGGTGGATATGTTTTTCCGAGATCACAGTTCCTAGCCAAATCCAATTATTTTGCTCGCTTTGCTGCTCTGGTTTTCTGCTTCACAGCGTCTCTAGCTTTTTGATACAATCTTAGATTTACTATATTTGAAGCTTCCTTAAATACTCTAAATGCATCTTTCTTAGCCTTAATTGCTTTTGTCAAATCTGGTGTAAGCCATGCTGGCTTTCCCACTCTTCTTTTGCGCCTTTGCTTTTGGGGGACATGTCTAATCTGAATTTCCCTCAAGTAAGATTTGAACTTTTCCCACATTTCACAGGCATTTAAATCAAAGAATTCTTCTTCCCATTTTATGGCACTTAAAGCCTCTCCCATGCAGTCAAAGTCTGCCCTGTTAAAATTTGGAATCTTTGCCAAATTATCCTTGATTGTCCCTGATACCTGTGCCTTGAATCTCACTATGTTATGGTCACTTCTTCCCAGAGTTTCTCCTACAGTCAAGTCTTGAACTAAATCACTTAAATCTGAGAAGACAAGGTCCAAAAATGAGCCCTGCCTGGTTGGTTCCGTTACAAACTGGTGTAAGAACAAGTCCTCTTCAAGGCATTTCCTAAACAGTTTACATGATGGGGAGCCAACACCAACATTTTCATATCCTTTTAGATTAAAGTCACCAAGAATAAGGCATTTCCTCTGAAAGTTTCCACTGATTTCGTCACAAATCACCTTATCGAGCTCCAGTTGCTGAGAATGTGGCAAGGTTCCTGATCGATACAAAGCTCCTATCCTCAGTTTATTGCTGTTGCCTTTTCCCACAGCAACATCAAGCCAAACGGACTCCACAGACACATTTTTTACCCCATCTGCTACTTTTTGAGAACTGTATAAGCTATTCACATAGAGCATTACACCACCCCCTTTCACTGCTGGACCCCTATTGCATGAAAACATATTGTATCCCTGGATCTCATAGTCCTGCAAGTTATCCCCAAAATATCCCTCACTAACCCATGCCTCAGTAATGCAAACAAAATCTGGTTTCTCCTCAGCAACACAACACTTGAACTCATCAAATTTGGATCGAATGATCTGAGCATTAAGCATCATACACTGAACAAAAGTTCCATGACCCTCTTTGGCTTTTTCATGTTGAGTAGCTCTATCATCTCTGGATGAGCTACGACTATGCCCCCTTGATCTACTGCTACCACTATTTGCTGACTGTGAGGTTCTATTGCCTATGCTGTCACTATTGGCATATCCCCGAGATGGCAATGCCAATTCTTCCCTCCCCACCCCATTATCTAGTTTCCCTGAAGGACATGTTCATATACTTTGCCTAACACTTGCACCCCCTTCTCGGAGAAGTGCAGGCCATCCCTCTGATAGAGGTCAGATGAGCCATAAAACCTGCACCACTTGTCAACAAAAGTCAAACCTAACTCATTGCAAAGCCTACCTACCCTGGAATTGGCTGCCAGTGCCCTAGAGCTCCACTCAGGGGAGACTCCAGCCCTAGGCAGAATAGCTGTTACAATAACTCTGCTATTGCTTTGCTTCAGGTTGGCCAGAAGGGCCCTGTAGTCCTGCATCAGCTCCTCACTCCTAGCAGGACCTATGTTGTTCACTCCTACCTGCACTATAACTGTACTAAACTGGTTTTCACTGGTGGCCTGTGCGACCACTTGGACCAGGTCTCTAACCTTGGCACCAGGCCTGGTGATGCACCTCCTACCTCTCCGACCTTTACAGAATACCCTATCTAAATGCCGCACACGAGAGTCTCCTACGACTAGCACCTTCTCCTTGCTGCTATCACTATCCTGTATTAGGGATAGGTACAATGAGCACTTGGGAGATGCCAGACTTCGGAGAGCATACACACCTTTAGGCGAACACATGATCGACAAACATTCTAACATGGAACACAGCGACACTAACGCAAACTTCAAAGTAGAAATTCTAGCAACAGCCAGGGACAACGCTGATCTGAAGGTCCTCGAATCTCTACACATACGTAATCTACGGCCGCAACTGAAGACGCAAACGACGTCTTGGTATATCACATAAAAGTACATAAACATATATAATATTTTATGTATTACGCGTTATATTGGATATATGTCTATATATGTGTTTGAGTGTATGCATCGATATGTATATGGACAATCGGCTCGGGCTTCCTCAGAGGATTCTATCTTGACATAGTTTGTTTCTGGTTTGGAGTTTCTTTAAGTGTCTGCACCACTGAGGAGGCTTTTCTGCATTCCACGTGTCTTTTTGCACGTTTTTTCCCGCGTGCTTTTTTTTCAATTGTTAAGCTTTACATTTTATTATCACTCCTGACGATGGCCCCTAGCCGAAACGTTAAGCAATAAAGTATAATCCTTAACGTTACTTTTGATGTCAACTCAGCACCTCCTGGTATATTGAAGGTCGTATATTTTCTTTACACGCAATGACAAATAATGACGTCATTTTTTTAAACGTGGAATATGATTCGTCCCAGCTATCATAAAGGGCCAATCACTTACTGCAGTTGAAGTTGGCTGGCGATATTGATCAGAGTGGTCGAGTGCTCGGAAAATTTGGCATTTGAAGACCGCTGAATTCGACAAACAGCTGTTGTCATCGAGTTTACTTCCGAAGTCAGGCTCGCTTGGTCTGACTTCCAGATTTCCGACTAAATGACGTCCCAGGCGCGGATGTGGGTGTACATTTTCAGGGTTTGTGCATAAACAAGCTGTTACTAGTCCAAAAACTTGTCGTATTAGGTAACTGAACCTACTCTGTTTGTTTGTTGATATCATAAATTGGTCCAATCTACAGACTAAAAGCTTTCAGATCAACGTAATTATTATGCCCTGACCCCGCCATTGGGATGTCATGACCATTACTTCCCGCTAGTGCACGCGTGAAACCGCCTGTGACAGTCACGGAGAGTTACCAGTAAGTAACAGTCTAGTCTGGATTAATACACCGACGCAGAAACACGGTTTTCTCTCGGCGCTTACGTACGGACGACGTAGTCTGTACTTGCTGAAGTAAGGTGTTGGCGGACGCGTGCTAAATTGCCGCCAACACCCATCATATTTCGGCCTCGCGCTATTCGTTATAAGTTTAAATTAAGGACGAGTCTTGCGCTTCTTCACTTCGGGTTATCTGCGGTTCGCGACGGTCCTACTAGTCTATCATTACGCCAGGGGTCAAGAACTACCCTACAGTTCCTACATTTACCAACATATTTCAAAATTGTTGTTGCATGGGTTGCGCTTATAAATTTTAAATAAAGTCACAAGATTTAATTACAATACCCCGGTCCGTTTATGAGATGTCGAAAAACAGGAGGGTTGGGCGAATCCCGCCTCTCACCCTCCCCCTTGGTGAGCGTGTTAAGCTTGCACACCTGAAGCTTCCGATTGAACGGAAGGTACCAAAGTGCGAAGTCTGGGCGTATTGCGTTTGTGCGGCGTCATGCTTGTCGGCTCCGAAGTCACGTCGGCCCATCCCCGTGACGGGTGTGTCGGCTCAAGTTCACCCGTCCACGCTGACGTGCCGAATCGTTGAGATGTCGTGTCGACCCGTTCGTTCGGCACGTTCAAACTCAAACTCAAACTCATTTATTCGGCAGAGGTCCAATTCACATGGTTAGTAAAACGGTTTTTCACAATGCCACGTCGAATACTAAAGCGATCAATTAAAAATAAAAACACACCATACAAACATACACACATAAACAGCAACAGCCTCGCCGCACCACAGAGTTGACCGTCACGCCACACCATCCCCTGTTGCCAAAATCCCCGCCTTCAATTTCACCTTGAATTGGGGAATTCCGGTATCGAGTCCCGTCTCATTAAGTGCCAGGACAGCCCGGTAACACAGCCTCCGGCGACCCGACTCCGTCCTTATTTGGTGGAGGGTTAGATGGTCGGCGCGTCGGGTCTCGCGCCCGTGCAATTCTCGGCCCCGGGGACCAATGCTCGCACGGAGGGTGGCGGGCTGCCCTGACACTAGTAGACGTTCCAGAAAAGAGACAGTATGGTAGGTGGTCAGCTGACACGCGCGCAACCAGCCCATCTGCTCCAGCGCATCAGAGATGTGGGAGTAACGCCGCCTCCCAGTCACTACTCGCGCGCAGAAGTTAATTATCTTCTGCACGCGTCGCACCTGTGTCACGCCCGCCGAGCCATACACAGAGATACAGTATCGGACAACTGATACTGCTAACGATTCTACTATGAGTTTTAGAGCCGAATGTGGTATGACATGACGCGCATGAATTAGGACCATGAGAATACCTGTTGCTTTTTTGGCAGTCGCGTCAATGTGAGCCTGATAGGTGAGGTGACGATCGATGGTGAGGCCGAGACATTTTGCAGCTCGTGAGTCCGAAATAGTTGTTCCACAAAAATTTAGAGTGACCGGTGGCAGGTTACGGAGCATGGCCTGCGTGCCGAGGACAACCATCTGCGTCTTCGCGGTGTTTACCTTCATGCCATTGTGGCAGAACCATTGGTAGGCAGAGCTGAGGGCGGCTTCCATGCGCTGGATGATTAAATTCAAGTCCCGCTTTTTGCCACTAATGATCAGGGATGAGTCATCAGCGTACGTCACAGTAGTCACGTCGTCGCCGAGCACATGCTCAGATCATTAGCATACAGCGCGTACAAAATACAAGAAAGCGCTCCCCCCTGGAAAATTCCAGTTTTGATGGCCTGAGTTTTTGAGAGGTTGCCTCCCCCAGCCCCACAGACGCATCCGGCTGCGCCCCTGCACAGCTCGGGCCCTGCACCGGCCCGCGCCGGACTCGTGTCCGCTCATCTGCACCTGCTGTGTATGTTCGGCGAGGTAGCTGCGGAACCAGTCCGTATGTATTCCATAGGCTTCTAGTTTTTCGAGTAATTTGGAATGTGGGACGACATCGAAGCATTTTGAGAGATCTAGGAGTACCATAATCGAAATTTCACCGCGATCCATTGCTCGTAGTGCTGTGTCGGTGATTACATGAAGTGCTGATTCGGTAGAATGTTGTTTTCGATAACCGTGTTGTGCGTCCGGAAGCAAGTAATTTTCCTCAATGTACTGGTAAAGCTGTCTCTGCACAACACGTTCTACGATTTTTGTGATGACCGGAAATATCGAAATGGGTCGTGTGTCGGATGGCGCCGCAACTACCTTAGTTTTGGGGATTGGCGTGACAAGGGCGTGCTTCCACACTGCTGGAACGCGACCGGTGACGAGACTGGAGTTTATCACGTCTAGAAGGGGATATCCGATGCCATAAAAGAAAGTCTGAAGCATAGAAACGCTAATACCATCTAGTCCTGTAGTTTTAGAAGTTTTCATCGTACCTAGAGTCATACAAAAAGTGTTGAAATAAATAGGATAAACTTTAAACGCGTTTGTCGTCACACGGGGCAGCAGCGTGGAAACCTTGACAGTGGCAGGCGGCACGCTCCTGGAGGTGGCAGGCCCAATCGAAGCATAGTAATCGTTCAGTTGATCTGGTGAAATGTTCGGAATGAAATTCTTACCCTTTTTGGACCCTATTACTGGCTGTAGTACACGCCACAAACGTTCACTCTCGAAACAACCCCGCCAGCTCTGGCTCCGTGTTTGTACGGCTACGCACCGCATTAGCGCGCGCAGGTCCCTCACCACCTCCTGTTGATAGCCTGCTCGACTTTCCAGACATATTCGGCAAGGACAACCAAGGCCAGACACCACTCCACGTGGCCGTGGAGACCTCGTCGCTGGACGCGGTCAGCATCCTGATCGACTGGTGAGCCCAGACCATGGCGGTAGTCTCAGGCACGAGCCGTACGGCTGTGCCGACTGCCGCGGTCCGCTTCGATTACCCCTGAGTGCCTGACAGTGTATACTATCTGATCTATGGCTTCGGGCGTCGTAGTCGAACCATGTCAACTCAACCGGTGGGGGTGCAATTCAGCACCCCCCATCCCCGCCTCAGATTTTGCTTATATTTATATTTGGAGTTATCTTATGCCACGAACACGATTATGAGACTTGTAGATCTCTCTGACTATCGGATTGTCCCGTATGGGAACGCGAAAATATGACATACCACAAACTGATCTTTTAAAAACTCCTGTATCTTTGGAATGGGGAAGCATTTCCTAGATTCGGAAACTGTTGCGGGGTGACAAAATACAATACCTAAGCATAAATGTACCAGTACATTTTTCAAAGATTTTTTGGACTGTTTTTGCCAAAATGTATTAGATTTCGATTCGTGAAAAAAAACCTTCACGATTTTCTTGAACCATTGATTTTCAAATTCTACGCTCGATTTTCCCTTGGCATCATTGATAAGTAATATGTGACCTTAACTCGAACAGTGCAAACATTTGTAAACATGGCCGGGTGCGCTTGGCACGGCGGCGATCGGGCGAAGGCGCCCTGGCGATCAGGCAAAGGCGCCCAGGCGATCGGGCGGAAGCGTCCGGGAGATCGAGCGGCCCACGTCGGAGAGACGGCTCGTAGCCTTAAGTTTAGCTGCTTACCATTCCACAAAGGATCCGGAGAACTGGAACAGGCTGAATTCAGCTTTATGTATTATCAAACATTGGACACTTAAACCGTTTTGGTCCACTTGTATATGATAAAACCATATTATACAGTATCGTACTTCCTTTCTCACGTTTGTTTTCCAATTTGTAAGGTGTCTTCTTGAGCCACAAAGCCTGGCAACATCTTGCATGATGCGCTACCCAAGTTTTCGTAGAACGCCACATTCGTCGAGTTTCTCGGCCTGAACGAGTGGTAGTCCTTCCATCGTTCTACCTTCCATCGTTCTGGCAGCCGACGAGGAGGGTTTGGTGAATGTTGCGGCTGTTCGATCGATATGCTTTTGTTTGATATAAATGTATTCGGTTCCTAGGGAAAAATTCACTAGCCAATTTTAGACCGTAACCGCAACAATGTTTCAGAAAGAGAGACAGTATATGGTGTCAATTATTGTGCTCTCATATGTAAAGTAAACCACATTGCTAATTTAAGTAGTTCTAAATTTAGCTTTCAATGGAGGAAAGCGTGGAGTAAGTACAACAGTTAGCCCACCCAAGCCTGTGCACTGGTGGCAAGGATATAACTTTCCATACCTTTGGAGGCCCAGTTGACCACCTCCTGTGATCTGCCAGTACCGCATGTACGCTGCCACCACCTCCTGTGACCCGTGACCTCGTCTGTGACCCTCCGCCTCCCTGTGACCCGTTGACCTCGCTCGTGTGCTGTAGCGGCGCCGCGCTGGACACGCTCAACTCGTGGCAGCAGTCGCCGTTTCACCTGGCGGTATCGGCCGACCGTCCCGAGGTGCTGCGGCTGCTGCTCACCTACCGCCACCTCTTCGACTGCACCCAGCTGACCGAGCATGGCGGCGACGCCCTGCACATTGCGGCCGTGCTCAACCGGGCAGAGTGCGCGCGCATCCTGGTGAGCGACACCAGTCAGCGTCTGCTGGCCCCGGCCGTGGAGGCTCGCGTATCTGTCAGCTGAGCGATATCCTACCATCCTGGTGGCGACATCGGCCGGCGTCGGCTGGCCCCGGGTGTGGAAGCTCGAGTATCTGTCAGCTGAGCGGTGTCCTACCATGCTGGAGGAGCGCTCCAGTTCCGATGTAGTTGAACAAGCCATCCGACATGATGGTATATGAGTATCCTATCCTGATGGATGGATAAATATGCTACCTTCGGAAGAAGGTGAGTATTGTTGCCCTGATGCTTGTATTAATTTCCGCGTTCTGGAATATTTTTTTAGAGCAGAAAAGGACTTCCATCATTGTGGTTTCCCATGGACATTTCATCTCTCAGAAATGTCAAAATCCTTACCTTATGAATAGTACGGATTAGAGCCATCACGTGGCCATCGAAATGATGCTTTTTCCTGGCGGTCGGAATAATGTCTTACCCCAAAGGCTGGAATAGTGTCCTGGCCCAGCGATTTGATCAGTCACCCCGATGCCTGAGCGAGTACACTCTCGGCCTCAGCTGAACGACTTCGGCATGCGGCCGGACCACGTGTGTCGGAACGGCTTCATACCAATGCACGAAGCGGCTCGTCGGGCCAGTCTGGACGCAATGCAGGTGCTCGCCCTGTGGGATGAGCAGCACAAGACCAACCTGATCCTGCAGCCAGACGCTGATGGCAGCCTGTCGCTCCACCTGGCGGTCCACTCGGGCGATGTCAAGGTCAGCACCAAGGGCAAACTGAGGTGGTGTCCGGTTGGTGCTTGGGACAGACTAAGATGATGTCAGTATCAGTACCAATGTCGTTTCGGCGGTGGGCCCTGGAGTGGTGTCAGGTTAGTGCTGGGGACAGACTAAGATGGTGTCAGTATCAGTACCGATGTCGTTTCGGCGGTGGGCCCTGGAGTGGTGTCAGGTTAGTGCTGGGGACAGACTAAGATGGTGTCAATATCAGTACCGATGTCGTTTCGGCCCTGGAGTGGTGTCGCCACACATGCCAATATTTTATAGTGCTGCACGCACTATGCAAATACTCCGGCAATTCCTATTCAAAGTCAGTCCTGCAGGAATGAGTTTTACATGGTAAGGCAGATTCCAAGTCAATTTAAACTGGGGAAGCTTCAAGATTCGTCTGGAGAGGCACCCAGATTGTGTGCGGCGGGAGGGGGGGGGGGAGGAGAGGAATGGTAGTTGTGAAGCATGATTGAGGTAAGATCAGTACTGCAGTACTGGAAATCTTCGGGCGATGTCATTGATTGTCGCCGACCTGGCACTGAAGAGTGACGGTAAATTATAGAAACGTACTTTGGCAATACCTGGTGGTGCATGGTGACTACCAATGTCCCCCAAAGACTATGCTGCAACTGGAAACAATTAACACGCGTGCCGGAGGGCCTCTCACATAACGCGCACTAGGGGGTGGTGGGGGGATTTGGCCCCCACCATAAAATATCGGGAACTACTTTATCCAGAAGCACACAATTTGTAAGGCTGATTACCGCTGTAATTAACTCGCTTCAGTATATATTTTATGATCCCAGGTCAATATTATCAGGGTCCAATGAGGTTAAGATCGGCCGCCACGCCGCGCTGCCGGGCCATCACACCGACGAAACCCTTGTGTCTTGAATGCTCGTTGGCCGGCCGGTCGACTTTGCACAACGAAGTTCCTATATTTAGCAACGGATTTCGATTTTTTGCATGTGGTGCGCTGATCAATTTTTAGCAGTCACAAGATTTCATTACGAAATCATACTCGTTTATGAGATATCGTCGAAAAAGACAGTAGGGCTGGGCGGATTTCGCCCCCCCCCTCCAGTGCACGTGTTAATGTTAGAAGAATCCAACTTGTGAATAGTGTGAGTGCTAAGTTGGTCGTGTCATACATTTCATACCCACTTTGCGGATGTGTGCCTGAACTGAGTTCATTTTTTTCAGCCCCCACAAATGACTTCGCCGCTCCAGAGTAGTCCTCTGTAATCTTTGTAATCGCTCAGCCACCCTGCATGCAGTGGCAATGTCACAGCATTAATTTCTTGGTGACGTCAGTGGCTTGTGTTGACGTCATGAAGTGTGAATGTGGTGACGTTACCGGCCTTCACCTACGGCAGCCAGCTGGTAAGTCTGACCGAATTTATGCCTTCCTTTTGATGGGATTGTCTGTCTTGTGATGGGATTGCGTCTCGCCAGTGACGACGTTGTACTTTTCCAGTGATGGGATTGCGTCTGGTCGGTGACGACGTTGTACTTTTCCAATGACTGGATTCCGTCTGGTCGGTGACGACGTTGCGTCTGTCCTGTGGTGGGATTGTGTCTTGTCGGTGGCGACGCGCGTCTGTCCTGTGATGAGATTCCATCTGTCCATCGGCGGGGTTCCGTCTGGTCGGTGACGGGATTGTATCTGTCCTGTGATGGTGTTGTGTCTGGTCTGTGGCGCCATTGTGTCTATGGTGGCTATATTACGTGAGGTCTGTGATTTTGTAATATATTTGTGTCTGGTATGTGACCTTGTGATAGGATTGTGTCTGATCTTTGATGGAGTTGTGTTTGACCTGTGACGGACAGATGGTGAAGCTGTGTGTGAACTTCGGCGCAAACATCACCAGCCAGCAGAGTGATTTCTCCACTCCGGTGCACCTAGCGTGCGTGCAGGGCTCCTTGGAGATGACGCAGCTCATGCTAACTGAACAGGTACTCGCTGCAGTTGACAGCTCATCTTTACTTCATAATTACTGAATGTTCTTTAACAGCAACAATATTAGCTTTTATTCCCTAGTGGTAATACAAATATTGCAAAAAGCAGTGTTATCGGAATTATATTACCTGAACAGCGTTCACTTCAATGTTCAGAGTAGTTTGTATTTCTCCGAGATGTATATGATCCTAAGTCATCATGGCCACGTGATTCCTACACCCAGCTCCGATATCATAGTCTGCCTGCTGTTCGTGGCGTAGGAATTGTTTTAAAAAAATCTTGAAAGATGGTGAAACATTTGAGTCATTTTTTCTGCATGCAATTTCAGCGTTGTGATAATGTTACCCGAAAATAAGGGCATGGAACTGTTCCCTTTCATCATGTTACTCATACCATGCCTGCCAAAAAATACGCTTACGGGCGCGAAGCCTTGTCTTTGATCTGTGCTGATGAGCTTGCAGCTGTTCATGAGGAACTGTGGCGTCACTGCTTAATGTTCTGATAGCCCGTTATAGATTGATTAGAAGTAGTTAGAACTGGCAGCGACCTTGGCCAACAATAACGTTGCAGTTCCAAGTGATATGTACGCGTGCCTGGATAGAAAGCGTATTGAATCCATGTATACTATGACGGACGTACGCCTGTTTGGTCTATTCTTTCATGCAACATTAATGGACGTGGTAGCATTGTATTTTGTGTGGCATTGTATTGGCGCTTAGTGACATGGTTGCCTGTTCTCTGCCTCACACCGGGCTGCCGTTTGTATGTACCTGAGATGGCTGGCTGACTTCAGCCGGCGCAGCAGTGCACCAGTGGTGTGATGTGCGGCAGTGGTGATGGTGTAGCGGCGTTCAGTGCTGGCGATGACCCCTGACCGGATAGCCGGACGCAGGAAACAGATAGGCTGACGGCGCTGACTGTGGCCTGACGTAGTGTTCGGTCGCAGCCGAAGGAGAAGTGGGTGGTGATGGACCAGCGGGACGCGGCCAGCATGACCATACTCCACTGCGCCGCCAAGTTCGATCACAGTGCGCTTGTGGAGTACCTCCACCAGCAGGCGAGATATTTCCACATCCAATGTTTCCAATTGACTCTCTCCTAAGCTGCATAAATAAAGATGTGTTTTTGCACGCTAAAATTCGGCAGTACAAGTTTTAACATGGAAAACGGTCACGCGAGTGTTTTGGGTCCATCCGCTGCCCACACCCTCCCTCCTCGTAAGAGAACATTTGTTGTGCTACTGGGCATGCTAGTCTATATTAATCCTCTCAGAAATGGCACTATAAAGCTAAGCTTTTTCACTATTAATGTATGCATTGCTAAACTAAATAGCACCTGGTATAATCAGCTGGTGGCAAGGTGGGCCTGACAATGTTGCCCATTGCATTGGTATTCTAGCGTTGTATTATGCATTGCTTTGACGACCTGATGTAACCAGACTTAGCTGCCTTTGTGGGCACGTAAAACGATGGTGTCATGGAGCTGGTCCGCTGATGTTTAAATAGTCTGCTTTGATCGGACTGATTTCAGTTTCCTTATTTAACATCAGCGAGTCTGTTCGGTGTGCTGACCGACATGACCTGCTTCATTGTTGCTATGTGACCTAATCATTGTCGTTATCTAACTCAAACTGCTTAGTCTCAAGGTATTTTGGATGTAATCTGACCCACTTATATTTATCGGTCTTATCTGACCCGACCTGTTTCAGTGTCGAATCGAGTGTGACCTGACCTAATCCAACCTGTCACGATCACATACCTTGCTTGATTTACTAACCAGCCTGCCCTGGTCTGATCCGACCCGACGCGTCAGCTGCCGTGATATGACCTGAACTGCTGTAGTGTCCGGCCAAATCCTGACCCGATCAGTTGAGTGTCTTTGCCGGGCGTGACCTAACCTGACCTAACATGTTGCAATACCCAATGTTAACAATAATTTACGTGACATGACCTAATCATCCAATCAGTTTCCTGGCCTGAGTATTGCCTACCTTGACCAGATCTATTCATTACCATAACTTGGCCTGTCCTGACCTCTCCTAACGTATCCAACGTCACTCAATGGCCAGATGTGGCCTGTCCAATGTCGCAGCATGAGCCCACGCTGACTTTGCCTGACCTGGCAGGGGGCGGATATGGCGGCGGTGGACTCGGAGCAGCGGACGCCTTTGCTGCTGGCTGCCGAGCAGGCGTCCTGGTCGGCCGTGCACACCCTGCTGGCGCTCGGTTCCGCCCCGGACACGACCGAAAAGCGCCGCAGAAACCTGGTGCACTTCCTGGTGCTGAACGGCGGCCAGCTGCAGCAGCTCATCAACGCCAACCCGGTGTGTACGGCCGGCGTTGCCTGACGTGGACGTGCCCCACGGTGTGCGTACACACGGACTGGGCGGCGTCCAATGTGGCCAGTGCATTGGACTGGCCCGAGTTGTAACGGGCCGCGTTGGCCCAATCGATGCTGATCGGGATGGAGTGGAGCTTCTCAGCACGTCGTGCTCATATCTCTGACAGAGTTGCCCGCTGGGTCCGTGTAAATAGTGCGGTGTCGCAGCACTACGGTTGTCTACTTACTGAGCCTGGCTGTGGTCCTGTGCTGAATGTTGCCAGTCATGCTGGCGGCTCTGTCCGCTGTCCGCTGTCCTGGCGCCCACCAACATAGCCGCCGGCAGAAGAACACCACCACGCTCTGCTCCTCCCTTCCTACCTGGCGCTGCCACTGGAGTCCGCCTTCAGCTTGGCTGTGCTGGTCCTCCTGCAGAAGAACACGTCGGCGCTAGTGAAGCTGCTGAACGGCCAGGACTACGAGGGCAGCACGCCGCTGCACTACGCCGCTCGGGACGGCCAGGTGCGCTGCGTGCAGGAGCTGCTGCAGCACGGTGCCGGCCCCGACGTCAAGAACGCATTGAACGAGAACCCGCTGCACTGCGCCTCACGGTCAGCAACGCTTCCGATCCTCGCTCCGCCGTCCCGACGCCTCCCGCTGCTATCAGCTCCTCGACGGCAGGTGGTTCCGGTTTTTCACACTTCCGAGCCGATACGTTATTCGCTTTTGGTGGTGTTAAGCTCGGACAATATATAAGGTGGTCGCCTGCGCAGTATTCCATTGCGCGGCTGGGACAGGTTCTGTAGCCACTGTCACCATCTTCTTCGCTTATTCGGTGAAATCATACACGGTGTCAGCCTATGTTGTTAGTGGACTTCATGCACAATCTGTAAGCATGCATGCGACAAATCGTGCGTAACGTCACATACCAAAGCCATGCAACGCTTGGCAAGAATTGAAATGATGCTATCTTATTGTTAGCGTTGGTTCGGAACGAACTGCTGATTACCTCTAGATAGCTTCCCTATGCATTGCGAAGAATGTCCCGGGTCGGGTAAACGTCGGGTCGGACGTTCAAGTAAAAACTCTGAACAAAATGGTTGATTTTAGCAGCATAACATCAATTGCCGTATAACATTGCTTGTTACACTATCGCCATTGGATATGTGCAGCTTCCTATTTCCAATATATCATGAAAATTAGTGTCGCTAGTTCTACAGATGTATGGTGTCACTGGACGCAGAACACTCAATACGTGCCAAGATTGCCACCATTAATGCGTGGATCAAATATCTGAACATAATGCCTCTAGCACTGCAAGCACAGGCAGAATATAGTACCTGCCATTGTGTCATTGTTCGTATATCTCTCCTCTGTATTCTGTTACATGCTCGTTACCGGCACGATGTAAACAAGGTTAATTTCCAAATCGATAAAGGCCCAGGAACAATATTTCGGGCCTCCAGTGACGGTAGACACCTGACGAGGGCTAGCCAGAAATTCCGCACTTAATCGTCGATGTTCATGCATGGCTCTGCACGGACGGTTGCGTGTTGCGTGTTGACCACCTCGGTGGTCCTCAACGTTTGTGTATGCCCTTGCACAGTGCAATCTGTTGCGTGTTGACCACCTCGGTGGTGCAGTCGACTGGTGCGTCTGTTTCCAGCGTGAGATGTCCTTGGGCTAAGCCCGACCGCAGGCACACTTTTTTATCGGCCAGTGCCTGCACAGCAGACCGCCGCAACTGGCGAGTGTTTCCCGTGCCACGGGATTAACGGTCGCGGCACCAACCGGAGGCGGCGGCATCAGGTTCACGGACACTGTTTGCCTTCAGGCAGATCCTTCTGTCTGGTGGCACGCTTTGAGGACACGGTCTCGCTTGGCGCCACCGAGGCACTTCTACGTTAAATGGGCCTGACAATCTGGATAGCCCGACGGTGTGCACAACGTCCGCTACTGGGGCATTTGCCTTGGTGTGGTGTGTGTGTGTGCATTGCCAACACAATTATCCGAGTAGGGAGCACGTTTTTGTGAAGATCTGTTGCATTTTAGTTCCTACTGGTTCCGTGTACCGGCGAGTGGAGGTCGCACTGAACTGATCCGCCTTCAGGTCGGGACGATACCAAGCAGTGGAAGTACTGCTCGCCTCGGAAATGAGCCAGTACATCATCAACGGAATCGACCAGGCAGGCCGAACGCCCCTGCACGGCGCCTGCGATAACGGTAGGTGCCTACGGGCATCCCGACGCCTTATCCGCTGCATGGTGTGCCTACACCCCACAGTCCTCCCGGTATCTTACTCGGTGGGTACTGCATGTGGTGCCAGTAGTCCTCCCGATATCTTACTCGGTGGGTAACGCATGGGGTGCCAGCAGTCCTCCCGGTACTTGGCCGGCCCATGCAGATGCCCACGGTCTGCCCCCGGCTGCAGGCGGATACTTCTGATCGGATCACGCAAGCAGTTTATGGTGTGTGCTCAAATTTCACTCAGTGTCTGGCTATTGGCATCACTTTGATGGATGTTATCCCAAATTCGCAAGTGAAAGAGAACACGTCTGAGTTGTCGGACCGTAGTAGATGTACGCGGTCCTCAAATACGAGGGGATTTTCACTATCTGCGGTGCTTCAAAAGGTTCACACTTTTTGAAATGCCCACTTGTAATAATAATAATAATAATAATAATAATAATAATAACAATAATAATAATACTACTGATACTACTAATAATGATAATAATAATAGTAATATAAAAGACATAAAGGCATAAAAGATCAGTGCAACTATGAGCCTCAAGGGCCCTTCTTGGTTGCACTCTGTACACTGAACCAGTTGTCCACCAAATGTGTTGATCAACTCTCCCTGGAATACAGAAAAACAAGCCCCCTATTCTTATAATGATTGTCTATGCTGTTCTTAAAGATGTTCAGTGTGTTGCTACTGACAATGGTTTCTGGCAGCTGGTTCCAGTGCTCTACTACCCTGTTGGTGAAGAAGGACTGTCTTAACCTTGTCCTGCTGTGATTAACTTTAATTTTGAATCGATGACCTCTAATTGCATCATTTCTGTTAAATTCAAACAGTTCCCTGAGATAACCCTGTTCCTGACCATGAACAAATTTAAAGACCTCGATGAGATCTCCTCTCAGCCTTCTATATCTAAGTGAAAACATACTCAATTTCTTCAATCTTTCCTCATATGCCAGGTTGCCCATACCATTCACGATTTGTGTTGCCCTCTTTTGTACTCTCTCTAAAAGCCAACAATATTTTTCATAACTAGGGGACCAAGCTTGGACACAATATTCCAGATGTGGCCTGACATATGCACAATAAAGCTTCCTGATGACTTCCTCACTTTTGTATGATACATTCCTATTTATTGCCCCAAGCATTCTTAGTGCCTTCTTGCTGGCTTCTTTGGTCTGTTCTGATGCCCACAATTTTGTGTTCAAAATAACACCTAAGTCCTTCTCCTACTGAGTCACAGATAGTACTTGGCCACCCATCAAGTATGGAGCCTTGATATGCTGCCTACCTACATGCATGATTTTGCACTTATCAAAATAAAATTTCATTTGCCATTTTTCGGACCACTTCACAAGCTCGTCTAAGTCTTTCTGCAGCAAGACCTGCTCATTGTGCCCTGTTATTGCCCTAAAGACCTTCAAATCATCTGCAAATTTCAAAACCTTACTGCTTAGGCCACTTTCAATGTTATTTACAAATATATTAGTGGTCCCAGTACTGACCCCTGGGGGACTCCACTAAGAACATTTTGCCATGATGATTTTGTACCATTTAGCATCACTCTCTGCTGTCTATCTGAAAGCCACAACCCTATCCATTTTAGGATGTTACCAACAATACCATGGGCCTGAAGCTGCATCATTAACCGTTTATGAGGTACCTTGTCAAAGGCCTTGCTAAAGTCAAGATATGCTACATCAACCTGATTTTCCTTATCAAATTGTTCTGTAGCCAAATTAAAAAAGTCCAAGAGATTTGTGAGACACGATCTCCCTTTTCTAAACCCATGTTGAGTATCTTGAATCACTCTGTTTCCTTCCAGAAAACTAACTATTTTATCCTTGATAATTGATTCAAGTACCTTGCAAACTAGTGATGTGAGGCTTACTGGCCTATAGGTTTCAACTTTCCCCTCTTTCTCCTTTCTTGAAAATAGGAACTACATTTGCCCTTTTCCAATCGGTTGGAATTTCATTTTGTGAAACTGATCTACAAAATATTATACTGAGTGGAATTGCCAATTCCTTTTCAGCTTCCCGCAATACCCTAGCATAAATTCCATCAGGTCCTGCTGCCTTGTTTGGCTTTATTTTCCTGACATAATTCAAAACAACATCACTGTCAATGAAATCAACATCATGTAACTGATCACCTGTTGCTGAGCTGTGGTTCACAGTTGGCAGATAGTCACATCCTCCAATGTAAACACTGATTTAAACTGCTTGCTCAATTCCTCAACCATCTCACCATCCTCACTCAATATAATCCCATTTACTTCCAGTGGACCAATTGTGCTTGAAACTTTACTTAGCTTGTAGAAACTAAAGAACTTTTTACTGTCCCCATTACAGTTCCTAGCCAAATCCAATTCTTTTGCTCGCTTTGCTGCTCTGGTTTTCTGCTTCACAACGTCTCTAGCTTTTTGATACAATCTTAGATTTACTATATTTGAAGCTTCCTTAAATACTCTAGATGCATCTTTCTTAGCCTTAATTGCTTTTATCAAATCTGGTGTAAGCCATGCTGGCTTTCCTACTCTTCTTTTGCGCCTTTGCTTTTGGGGGACATGTCTAATCTGAATTTCCCTCAAGTAAGATTTGAACTTTTCCCACATTTCACAGGCATTTAAATCGGAGAATTCTTCTTCCCATTTGATGGCACTTAAAGCCGCTCTCATGCAGTCAAAGTCTGCCCTGTTAAAATTTGGAACCTTTGCCAAATTATCCTTGATTGTCCCTGCTACATGTGCCTTGAATCTCACTATGTTATGGTCACTTCTTCCCAGAGTCTCTCCTACAGTCAAGTCTTGAACTAAATCACTTAAATCCGAGAAGACAAGGTCCAAGAATGAGCCCTGCCTAGTTGGTTCTGTTACAAACTGGTGTGTTATATATATATATATATATATATATATATATATATATATATATATATATATATATATATATATATATTGATGTGCATTATGTGCAGCTGATGGTAGGCTAAAAATATTATTTTAAGATGCGTTGTATCCTCCCTACATACCTCAAATTCTGGAATCTATTAGTTTACATATTCCAGACAATTCAATTTGCAAAGGTATATTGGGTCTTGAAATCACCGCGGTGTTAAAGGAGTGGAAGGGCACCTTTAACATGTCATTAAATTATTATTTCAAGCATTCTAACGCTACTTAGCTCTTCTATATTTATCTTTCTCAGTACCTGGGAGATAGTTGCCAAATACGGTAAAATAATTGCAACACGTAGGACTCCGAACATTATTCCTCAGCACAAACACGAAGCTGTTATCATTATCAGAGCAAAACGTTGACAATCACGGAGCGTTCCCGGAGATAATTTATAGCCACCGACGTACTTAAATTATACGATAACTGCGTCGATATCTCAATGTTGTAGGCCAATCAACATTCGAATGCATTATCCTTCGAAGGCGGCTTTGATAAATGTGCACGCGGCCCGGAATGACTCCACACACCAACGTACCGGTCTGCCATTTCCAGTCCCACAGACATTGTCAAAGCGTGAGAGACGTAACTCATCGACAAAAGTTATCGGTGCTCATGGATGCCGGTGAATGAAGGTTCTGGTATGAGCAGTGAATTTATTAGCCAACGTCGGGTATGCCCACAAACCTAACGAATTAGTTTAGACGTTTTGCTTAGTTTGGCGGGAACATGCCACCACTAAGGTCAACGGGGGAACGAGGCGCCTTGTCACAGATGAAGTGGAGTGATGAAAGAATCGTCATTCACAATAAGCACAAAACTGCTTGTGCAATCATCGTGGGAGACATGAGTTTCCTACTTCACACACACATACATACACAAACAGCTCGTCATGTCATCAATTCTCGACAACTTGAAACATCCACCCCATGGTTTCTATGCATTTTGCATACTCTGAGATGCAGCAAAGTAAACCCTGGTGCGCCCAGTTGAAAGAGGGTTAAAACTAATTTCACTCACCCCATCCTTAACTTTTCAGTGAAGCAACCAGTAAGCATAATTGAGGAAACAATACCCTTGATGTAGATATCAAGGATATTGGTAGGAGTAATATGAAAGCCATAATGCATTCGGAATTCAGTAATGCATTTTTAATCCAGCAGTTTGTATTGTCATATGAGGGTCGAAATACTTCTTGTTGCATTTAAGCCGCTTTAATTAGTTTTTTTTTGGTCAGTAACGCCATCCAGTTCTGGTAGGTGTTCATTGAAAGCATTCATTAGCATTTCACCACGATCTATTTATATGTGCTATGTGTAATGTGGTCTGGAACAAAGACAAAGTACTGAGTTACTTTACATTGCGTGTAAAGAAAGCATACGACCTTCAATATACCAGGAGGTGCTGAGTTATATTGAAACCAAACGTAGTATCAGGGATAGGTACAATGAGCACTTGGGAGATGCCAGACTTCGAAGAGCATACACACCTTTAGGCGAACACATGATCGACAAACATTATAACATGAAACACAGCGACACTAACACAAACTTCAAAGTAGAAATTCTAGCAACAGCCAGGGACAACGCTGATCTAAAGGTCCTCGAATCTCTACACATACGTAATCTACGGCCGCAACTAAACACGCAAACGACGTCTTGGTATATCACTTAAATTACACAAACATAAATTATATTCTATGTATTACGCGTTATATTGGATCTATGTCTATATATGTGCGTGAGTGTATGTATCGATATGTATGTGGACCATCGGCTCGGGCTTCCTCAGAGGATTCTATCTTGACCTAGTTTGTTTCTGGTTTGGAGTTTCTTTAAGTGTCTGCACCACTGAGGAGGCTTTTCTGCATTCCACGTGTCTTTTGCACGCTTTTTTCTCGCGTGCTTTTTTTTCAATTGCTTAACTTGACATTTTTATATCACTCCTGACGATGGCCCCTGGCCGAAACGTTGAGTACCTAATAAAGTATAATCCTTACCGTTACTTTTGATGTCAACTCAGCACCTCCTGGTATATTGAAGGTCGTATGCTTTCTTTACACGCAATGTCTAAAACCCAGGAGCATCTAAGAGCCATTCTTCGTTGTATTAAACAGAGTTACTTTACTCTTCTCCATGTTCTAAGCCACTGCTGTTGACACTTAGCTGTCGGCTGAACGTGCCACACATAAAGCTACACATCCAACAGCATTCAAGTAGGCGAAAGGCATGTGAACAGTGAACAAGCAACCTAGAGTGAAGCATCAGTACAGGAAGACACACGATACCCTACACCGCACCTACCCACGCACTATGACTACATCGCACCTTTTCCTAAGACTTCATCAGATGCACTGGAAGGCTAATGTTTGCGCTGATATCTCCCTCAGGTTATTTGCAGATGGTCCTTCGGATGCCTGTGCTGATGCGTGGGTCCTCAGGCCACCTGCGAGTGGTCCACCTATCGAGGTCTGTGCTGACATGTGCATTCTCGGGCCACCTGCAAATGGTCCACCTGCTGACATCTGTGCTGACGTGTGCTTGCCCAGGCCACCTGTGAGTGGTCCACCTGCTGATCTCTGTGCTGACGTGTGCTTGCCCAGGCCATCTGCAGATTGTCCTGCTGACGCCTGAGCTGACGTGTGCGTCCTCAGGCCACCTGCGAGTGGTCCACCTGCTGATCAGCCGCGGTGCGCTGTTGAACCGAGACTTCGAGGGTATGTCAGCCCTGCACCTGGCCGTGCGAGAGGGCTACACACGCACAATGCGCCTCCTGCTCGGCACACACACTCAGCTGCTGGACCAGAAGGACAAGGCCGGGGTAAGCAGCCTACTCGTGGCACAATGCGCCTCCTGCTCGGCACACACACTCAGCTGCTCAACCAGAAGGACAAGGCCGGGGTAAGCAGCCTACTCGTGGCACAATGCGCCTCCTGCTCGGCACACACACTCAGCTGCTCAACCAGAAGGACAAGGCCGGGGAAGCAGCCTACTCGTGGCACAATGCGCCTCCTGCTCGGCACACACTCAGCTGCTGGACCAGAAGGACAAGGCCGGGGTAAGGCCTACTCGTGGCACAATGCGCCTCCTGCTCGGCACACACTCAGCTGCTGGACCAGAAGGACAAGGCCGGGGTAAGCAGCCTACTCGTGGCACAATGCGCCTCCTGCTCGGCACACACACTCAGCTGCTCAACCAGAAGGACAAGGCCGGGGTAAGCAGCCTACTCGTGGCACAATGCGCCTCCTGCTCGGCACACACACTCAGCTGCTGGACCAGAAGGACAAGGCCGGGGTAAGCAGCCTACTCGTGGCACAATGCGCCTCCTGCTCGGCACACACACTCAGCTGCTCGACCAGAAGGACAAAGCCGGGGTAAGCAGCCTACTCGTGGCACGTATGAGTAAAGTGCTTTTCGGACACACCTTTTTGATCGTGTTCATGATCAAAACTCTTTACGTATGTTGCAGCCTATGTTGTATCTGAGCATCTGTCATGCGTAGCGTGGCTACCTACGATGCAATGTTCTAAGACTGACCGTGAGAAGATAGCCTAGGCGTTTCAGAGACCTCGATGCATGGTCTCGTGAATTGTAGTCTCACTGATGTCCAAGTGACCATGACACATCGCACACTTATGACACGGCACGTGTTTTACATTTTTCAATTCCGTTGCATCGTTGACACCCCGAGACCATTGGCACCGCTGGCACACCGCCACCACCTCCCAACACCCCTGACACCTCTGACATCACGGGCACCACCCTCACACATCTGTCAGCTTGACATTCCCGACATCCCTGATTCATCCGACACCCCCCCGACGAGGCACCACCTTTTCGTGGTGGGGGGGATTGAGTGTCCTAAGGACCCGGATTCCCAGTACATCGGTGAGCCGGCGAGGGGCCAGACTAGGAGTGCCTCACTCGTCCTTCCATCCATACGCTCCCATTCCAATGCCCATCTCATCTCAACATCCATGTCCTTCACCTGGCCCTGCAACACCAACTCTCCCTATCATGAGCAGGTAGGACATCTTCCCCGGTCCTACCCACCAGCTCAGTTTTATCGGGGTAGCCGCGCCCCTTCGGCCCGCCCCCCGGGGTTGACGGAGTCCTGGAGGCTGAGGTCCCCCGTCGCACGGAGCTAGCTGTGGCGGGGGACCAACACTCCTCTTTGGTCCTAATATCCCGGAGGGGCGGGCGGGCCCGTAGGGCCCCATACGGGTCAAGTGGCCGGTCGCCTCGGGCCGGGGACCTGGGATTCTTCCCAGTGTCTGCCGGCCCGGCCGGCTGGGGTCAAGGGGTGGGCGGCGCTGGATCCTGGTCGGGGTGGTGAGTCTCTCTCTCCCGGCCGGGCGAAGGCGCCGCCTGCCCCGTATAGCTCCTCGGGCGCCTGGCGTCCTCCCGTCCGCGGGGCCCAGGCGTCCCCCCGGTAGGGCCCCTAAGTGGTGGGGCGCCCGAGGAGTAGAAACCAAGAAACAGCACATGGCACCAACAACAACAAAAAACACTCCTGGTCCCTCCCGTGAGGGCCAGACCACCTATTCAGGCAGCACCAAGATGTTTCCTGCTATTCCTCGGATTCTCATTTTTCGCGGACAATCACAGAATCTCTCTGCTCTGTCGCCTTTTCAGAGACGAAATGGATGCGACCGGCTGGGAAAAATTATTCGATGCGAAAAGTTGAAGGATGGAGCGTTGGAGGTCGAGTTTGCGGTAGCGGAGGAGGCGGAGAGAGCGTTGTTGACGACTGAGTTTATTTACGGTGTACGGAAGGGAAACAAGCATGTAGATGAAACTATTCGAATTCATGTAGAAGCACACAAAACAAAGAACTCATCGCGAGGACTCATCAACTGTTATGATTTGAAAGATGTGTCGGAAGATGAAATTGTGGATGGCCTGTCGGAGTTTGGGGTTACGGAAGCAAGGAAAATGAAGGTGAGGAAGGGTTCGGAGATGATTTTAACGAACAACGTGATATTAACCTTTAGCACCACAGTTCTTCCCACCGAAATCCGTGTGGGCTACGTCCGTGTGAAGGTTCGAGTTTTTATTCCCAACCCCATGAGATGTTTTAAATGCCAACGATATGGCCACACCAACCAATATTGCCGGAATCGCCCCGTGTGTGGCAAGTGCGCGTCAGTTGAACACGCAAGTGAGGCCTGTACTTCCGAGATGCATCATTGTGCGAATTGTGGTCGGGGACAGAACCCCCACACTTCGTATGATCGTACCTGCCCAATGTACACAAAAGAGAAGGAAATCATATCAATTAAGCACACACAAAGAGTAACATTTCGAGAGGCGAGAGATATCTACGAACAAACTCATCCTAAAATATCATACGCGTCCAAAGTTAGAAATACCACGTCGATTCCACAGAACACTCAGTCCGATAGATCTTTTGAGTTGATCGAGAAGCTGTCAGCCCTTCTCCGAGCCTTTGGAGCGCCTCTCGAGTTGCCAGCGGCGCGAGGGTGGCAAACCCAAAGGGACGACGCGACCGAGGTACCACCTACGAGTGGACGCGTCCATCAAGAGACCTCTCGATCAACGTCGGAGGGTGGGGAGTGGACTCTGGTCCAGCGGTCTAAGAGGCCTCCCCGGTCCTTTCAACCAAATTCCAGCCCCTCTCCATCTACCTCGAAGTCTCTACCTCTCACTTCTCATCGGCCCCCCAACCCACTCTCGCCTCCCATGCTCACCACCACCACCATCTCCAAATCTCTTCTCTCCACCTCCTCTCTGCCTGACCGTTCTCCCCTTCCCGTGAGTCAGACCTCACCCCCACCCTCAACATCCACTTCCGCACCTTCATCGCCATCCAGAAACACCCGAGCAATCCAAATCCCAGATATTAACCTCCGCTACCAGGAGGTCGAGAGACGCGCCCGCGATGCGAAGCGGGCGCGCCTTGCTGAAATGGAGAGGGCTCGGGCGACGAGCCGCCAATGTCATGATAAGGACACTCGCGCAAGGCCGGCTACCCCATCGCCACGAAGGCGAGTTGAGGGACCGGCAGTAACTCTCGCTGCCCATGAGATGGGCCCTCCTCCACCTCCGCCTCGGCTGGGGCCCCAGAAGCGAGGCTTACCGTCTACTGGCTCCCCACCGGGCCACGAAACGCCCAGCTCCCGCCCCAGAACTCAGTCCATTGGACTGAGCAGCAGTGCATCGTCCGAACCAAACCCCCTGCCTAGGGCGGACGACAAACACCAAGTTTTGAAAACGCACGTTCCCCGTGCTAGTCACTCCTAGTCACCGCACTCGACTACCAAAGTGCGCTCTCTAATCTTACAATGGAACATCCGCGGTTTTAGAGCGAATTTTACTGACCTGCAGCGAGTTTTATCTCTGGAAGTTCCCATGGTTGTTTGTCTCCAAGAGACAAAACTGGCGCCCGGTATCCATTGCTCTATAAATGGATATTCCATCTTCCGGAAAGATGTAGGTAGGACCGACGCCGTGGCATACGGAGGCACTATGTTGGCGGTGCATCACAGCGTACCAGTGCAGCAGGTCCCATTGTGCACCTCACTGCAGGCGGTTGCGGCACGTGTGGCCGTTCCCCGCCGTGCAATGACTGTATGCTCCGTATACCTACCGCCTGGAGTTCCTCTTCCTTTAGCAGAACTAAGACGGCTAATGGTAGAACTCCCCCTCCGGTCCTTCTAGTGGGCGATTTTAATTGCCATCACACTACCTGGGGATGCAATTCCGTTAACGCTCGCGGGGGACACTTGGAACGTTTTATCAACGATGAGTGCCTATTTCTTTTGAACACCGGCTCGCCTACCCACATTACAATGCCTTCTGGTAATACATCAGCTTTAGATCTGAGCCTCTGTAGCCCACTCTTGGCCCAGAGCTTGGAGTGGTCCGTGGACACTGATCCACTTGGGAGTGACCACATGCCAGTATGGTTGGAATACAAGGATGGAGGTGCTCTTGGCAGGAGACCTCGGCGATGGAACCTACGTAAGGCCAACTGGATAGAATTTGATGCCGAACTTATGGCAAAATTCACATCCGACGAGCATCCACCATCAGTAGCCGACTTTACGCAGCGCCTCATTGACACTGCCACTGCCTGTGTCCCGCTGACAACAGGAGCACCCCGTCGCACCCCGGTGCCGTGGTGGACCCTGGAGTGCCGGAACTCCATTCTGGCTCGCAAACGGGCTTTTCGAGCTTTCAACCGACAGAGTACAACGGCTAACTTAATTACCTTCAGAAAGGCCAGAGCCTTTGCGCGTAGGACGGTTCTGGAGGCAAAACGGGCATCCTGGCGCAAGTATATCGGAGGAATCAGCTCGTCCACACCCTCAGCCGAGGTGTGGGCTCGCATCAAGAAAATTGGTGGCAAATTTTCCCCCGCCCCCTTGCCCGTCTTGCGGTCAGGCGGTTGTGACGTATTTCAGCCATCTGAGGTTGCGAACGAGATTGGCCGAGCCTTCTCGCAACGGTGCCTGGCTGGCAACGTAGATCCGGAGTTTCTGCGGTATCGCTCTGGGAGTGAGAAAATTAGAATAAATTTTACGACAAGAGAAAGATTGGCTTATAACGAACCCTTCTCCAAGATTGAGCTTTTTCCGCACTACATGGCCTTCGAAACGTGTCCGAAGGCCCAGATAGAATCCATAATGAAATGCTACGACATCTCCCGCCATTTGTCCAGGACGTGTTATTAACCACCTTTAACTGTATGTGGGCAGAAGGTCACTTTCCCGAAGCCTGGCGTGAGGCTACGATCATACCACTGTTAAAGCCTGGAAAAAGTGGACACGATCCACTGCACTACCGCCCCATCTCTCTGACGTCTTGTCTCTGTAAGTTGCTGGAAAGAATGGTGAGCACCCGTTTGGGATGGTATCTAGAAGATAGGAACATCTTAACAAACTCTCAGTGCGCTTTTAGGAAGAATCGCTGCACCGTAGACCATCTTGTATCACTTGACACTGACATTCGTTCTGCTTTTGCAAAGAAACGGCACCTCGGTGCAGTGTTTTTTTATATAGAGGGCGCCTTTGACACAACGTGGCGACACGGAATCCTTTTAAAAGTGTACGAATGCGGCCTCCGCGGTCCAATGGCTGTGTTCATCCAAAACTTTTTGGCAGATCGCCGGTTCCGTGTTCGCGTCGGTAACCAGTTTTCTGACTGGTTTTTACAAGCAAACGGAGTCCCACAGGGCAGTGTGCTTAGCGTGCCGCTGTTTGCTTTAATGATTAACGACATTACCTGTGGATTGCGGCCTTCCATCTGTCGCTCGCTCTTTGTAGATGATATTGCAATTTGGACTTCGAGTACATCTGCACCGGCACTGCAGAGACAGCTGCAGCTTGCCGTCCTATGCCTAGAGCGATGGGGAAACAAGAGTGGCTTCCGGTTCTCACAAAGCAAAACGGTTGCCATGCACTTCTGCAGGCGTCAGGGATGTGGAAGCATGGAAATACATATGTACAAGTCAGCAATCCCAACAAAGCCGGCGGCCAAGTTCCTCGGTGTTATATTCGACAGTCGTTTGACATACAGGAACCACTTTAAAATGCTCCGCGACAAATGTTTTAAAACCCAAAACGTTCTAAAGGTGGTATCACGAACGTCGTATGGCGCTGACAGGCGAACTTTGCTTCTCCTGTATAGATCAACGATCCGGTCGAAATTAGACTATGCGTGTTTTGTTTACGATGGTGCTTGTCGCACAGCGAAACGAACACTAGACACTATCCACCACACCTCTTTACGTATTGCTACTGGCGCATTTCGCACCTCTCCGGTTGCCAGTCTTTTAGCAGATGCAAACGAACCATGCCTTGCCTTACGCCGTGAATTACTCGGGATGCGTTATGCATGTAAACTGCGCCAGTTCCCTGACCATCCTACTTACCAGTCGGTGTTTTCGCGGCGTGTTCTGGCTTTGTTTAGAGGACGACGCGGAAGTGCCTTACCTTTCTGCGTCAGAATCAGAGCGCTATTCGAGGAACACAACATAAGACTTCGCGGGGTTATGCGTAAAACGTCATTGAGATGTCCTCCCTGGAAATTGGCATCGCCAAATATCGACGTATCACTCTCGTGCTTGAGGAAAGGTGACGTCCTTCCACAAGAACTTAAATTACGGGCGCTAGAACTGATCTCATCATACGAAAACTATACACCGACATACACGGACGGCTCGAAAACCGACACTGGCGTTGGAAGTGCCTTTGTGTCGGGTACTGTGAGCAGATCGTTTTCTCTACCAGCCAACGCATCTGTATATACATCAGAATTGATAGCCATAAACAAAGCATTGAGTTTCATTGAAATCTCTGATTATGCACGACACGTACTATTTAGCGACTCACTCAGTAGCCTACTCGCTCTGGGGGGCGTTCTATCCAACGAACTCTATTTTACAGGATATTCTATCTAGACTGACATCGCTGACCATCCGAGGAAAAACGGTAGTGTTCTGCTGGATTCCGAGCCACGTGGGAATCAGTGGCAATGAGGCTGCTGATACTGCAGCAAAGCGTGCTGCTCTTGCTCCCTACACACGATGTCTCCCCCCTCCCTGCTACCGATTTCTATCCGGAAATAAAATGCCTCCTCTTCAAGAGGTGGCAGGTCAGTTGGGACGACACGGTAAGCAACAAGTTGAGAACAATCAAACCCTATCTTGGTGAATGGCTATCATCATCACATGACGTCAGACGGAACGAGGTGACACTATGTCGCCTGCGAATTGGCCACACGTATGAGACTCACCGCTACCTTTTGACCAACGATGACAGTCCGCTCTGCCCAAGGTGCCATGATGCACTCTCAGTGTGCCACGTACTAATTGCCTGCAGCCTACTTAACCAGGAGCGAAGGCGTCATTTTGGGCGTACCTCTCTCTCCCTTAGGGAAGTATTAGGGAACGAGTCATCAATCATCCAATCGGGACGGCTCTTCCGCTTCCTATCAGAAATAAAATTTTCTGCGATATATACCCCTCGGTAACGCGTCTTTATACCTCACCACATGAGAATCGTAGCACGGTATGATATTACAATTGTACTTAACCTCGTGACATGCAATTCTGGCTGACTTTTGTTTACATTTCACTGCCTGATTAACGATGATATGGGCGCTACATGACCGACGCAGTCGATGCGCCCCTAAACTCCAACAACCAACCAACCGATTCATCCGACACAATGATATTACCTCAAACCATCCTGACACCACTGGCATCCCCGATGCCATGGCCGCGGTTAGATTATGTTAAGTGAGAGGTCCTTGGGGTGTTCACGCGCGGGCACTCCTAACAACCTACGGCACTCTGACACTCCGTCACGGCCGGTACGTCCAACACCCCGCGAGTCGCCGCCAGAACACCGCGCTGCACCTGGCGTGTCAGGCCAACCAGCCGGCGGCCGTCGGGCTGTTGCTGTCGTACGACTGCACCTTGGTGGCCAACGCGGCCGGCTACACCGCCCTCGACATCGGCATCAAGCAGAAACTCACCGAGGTCGTGCGCGTCATGCTCACCAACAAGGCCGACAGGTGAGCCGCCGTCCACTGCGTGAGACTGGTGGGTGAGCCGCCGTCCACTGAGTGATACTGGCGGGTGAGTGTCACCGCCTACTGGTGAGACTGGCAGGTGAGGGTCACCGCCTACTGGTGAGACTGGCAGGTGAGTGTCACCGCCTACTGGTGAGACTGGCAGGTGGATGTCACCACTCACCAGCGAGATTGGCACGCACGTGTAACCGTATACCGGTGAGACTGAAAGGTGAATGTCATCATCTATCGGTAAGATGACAGATGAGTGATGCTTAGAAGTGATGCTAGAACAAAATGAGAACGAAGATTTATAGGACGCTCTCTCAACCCATGATCGTGCACCGGGTTGAAGATGTCAGTTTTTAGGGGACGCATCCTCATGTCCTGTGCAGTGAAGTCACCAATGGCCTAGATGGCAAACATAGCCTGTTTGCCAATCACAAGGTCATTATAGGAAAGAAGCAGTAAAACGTTTAAGCAGGGGTCGAGTCTCCAATCACTTCGTCGTTGTTCGAGTATCAACAACAACTTAGGAAATCGGACTATTAATTTGATAGGGGCCTGCACTCTCCACGACGGTCCACCCTCTTGGCCTTGACCTGCCGGACATGCCGACATGCCACCTGTGTTGGGCAGCCGTCGGGCGCTGTCCGACACACAGGGCAAGAACAAGTACACGACGGCGGCGCTCATCGACTTCATGCCCAAGATCATGAAGGACGTCATGGACCAGCACATCACCGTCGCCAGCGACAAGAAAAACGCCGAGATGCTCTCGGTGGGTCACGGCGGATTGGGGCGTGGGTGAGATGCTCTCGGTGGGTGAGGGTGGATGCTGACGTGGGTGAGATGCTCTCGGTGGGTGAGGGTGGATGCGGACGTGGGTGAGATGCTCTCGGTGGGTCAGGGTGGATGCGGACGTGGGTGAGATGCTCTCGGTGGGTGAGGGTGGATGCGGACGTGGGTGAGATGCTCTCGGTGGGTCAGGGTGGATGCGGACGTGGATGAGATGCTCTCGGTGGGTCAGGGTGGATGCGGGCTTGGGTAAGATGCTCTCGGTGGGTCAGGTTGGATGCGGGCTTGGGTAAGATGTTCTCGGTGGGTCGAGGTGGATGCTGACGTGGGTAAGATGCTCTCGGTGGGTCAGGGTGGATGCGGACGTGGGTGAGATGCTCTCGGTAGGTCAGGTTGGATGCGGACGTGGGTGAGATGCTCTCGGTAGGTCAGGTTGGATGCGGGCGTGGGTGAGATGCTATATTTCCCAGCCGTTGTTGCTGTTGGCTTGGTGTGGGCAAATGACACGCCCTACCCCACATTGTGGGCCCGGATCGTTCTGCTTGCAGTATATGACACACTCACTTACCCCGTTTACATGAGTCTTCCGATTAGGTTTGACAGTAAACGTAATTCCGTTCCAGCTAAAATCCCAACGGCTCGAAAGCGTTTACATGAGCAAACGTGAGTTTTCCGTTAACTTCACGGAATTCTCATGCTGCCAAACTAACGGAAGTTTAAACGGAATTTACAGTGATGGCGTAGCGCGGCAAATATTTATAATTTAATGCGCCAGTGCTGATAGGCATATTGCCGTGGCGTGTCGTATTACGTCGATTTCAACCTTTTTACCAAGCAGTCAGATCTTGGGTCCAAAAAAGGTCCTAAAGGTCCTAAAGGTTAAGGTTAAAAGGTTATCAGCTACTGTTTCTCTTTATCAAGCTGAGGGGTGATTTCATCAGTTATTCTGGTTGCTAACACATAATTCGCTTCATATAAGTGGATCAGACTCGGGGCGAATTTGTGCCGTCATCTGTCCTGCTGACTGTAATATTTGCATATATACAGGTAAAAGCAGCGAGAGAAGCATTGTTTAAGAGTGTTGAGATGTTGAGACGTTCAAGAAGGATCAGGGAGTTACGTCGCCAAATCCGAAGGAGAAAGGCTTTACTGCTGGCTCAGTTTCTCCAAATAAATTGTAGACCAAATGCAAGAAGTGTGTGGATGCTGCCTCGTAGAAAGCTGTGGTTCAAGGAGGAAGTTTTTAAGATGTGGGATGATAGTAGATGGCTGAAAAACTTCAGAATGACAAAGACCTCATTCATGAAGCTTGTGAATTTACTGCAAGGAAAGCTTGAACCATGTCAAGATGCAATCAGAGCCCATTCCACTTGAACACAGGATTGCGATGGCATTGTATAGTCTTGGAAGCAGCGTGGAATACAGGGTCGCTGCAAACCAGTTTGGCTGCCATAAATCAACAGTATGTATGGACTGGAATGCTTGAAAAGATGGGATCTTTCTGGATTGGTGGGATCCATAACATCACCCTCTCCAGAAAATTATCCTATCATTTCCCCATCACCTGGATCCCTTGACCTGGAATTGCACTACAGGATATTCGTTACAACGATCCATGATCTGTCATGGTAAGCAAAGGCATTATCTACTAAGAAAAAAGTTATGTGGGAGAAGAGGGGGGGGGGGGTCCAAACACTTCAGACATCATGCAATAAATAGCTCTACTACTGCTTGTGTGTGGCCAAACCAGTAATTGTACTGTTTACTAAACACAGAAATGAACAAGCTATCCATATTGGAACAGTTCCTTTTGATGGAAATCCTCTAACCACTTGCAAAGAGCAACTTTGAAATGGATAATTATTTCATAATGGTGTGCTGTATTCTGAACACAAAAATTTAGTTGTGCAGGATTACTCCACTGTAGCTGTTGTGGTACAAGTTATTAGCAACTCCAAAACAAATAGTGGTATAATTGTTTTGTTTTGTTTTTTAAATCAGAGGTAACTTCATTATCATTTTCTTAAGCGAACTGCTCTCGGAAGCATAAAATAGCACCTGCAAACTTCCCTAGCTCCATACACAAAGAATTGGTAGAACCATGTGACTGGATCTTTGTATTTTGGAAGAAGAAGGTGCATTGTTTATGAATACCACCATCTTTTTGTTATCCATGTGCTGAAAGTGATGCAGATGTCAAAAGGTAGGTGTTCAGGAAATGGCACATGTTCGGATACCCCCACTTCCCCACCTACTTTAAGTTAGTCCAATCTTCAAATATGCCATGTATCCAGATGCACATTTTCCACAATTCCTTCATATTCACATCCACTGGAAGTTTGCAGGTAGGTTGGTAGTACCTGCCTTGGTAGGTAGGTCAGTAGGACCTAGGTAATTATGGGAAGCAGGGGTATCTGACCACCTCTCCATTTCCTAAATACATAATTTTGTATGTCTCCTGCATCACATTTAGCACATACATAAAAAAGATGTAGTATTCATAAACAATGGATCTTTCTCTACCAAAATACGAAGGTCTGATCACATAGTCCTACCAATTATTTGTGTACAGAGCTAGCAAAGTCCATGTGCACCATTTTTTGGCTACCAAGAGCAGTCTGCTTGATAAAACCATAAGGAAGCAACCTCCAATATTTTGTTTTGCCATTACACCAGTATTTTTAGTGGCTAATAACTTGTACCACAACAGCTGCAGTGAAGTGGTACTGCACAACCACATTTTCATGTTCGGAATATGGCACACCACTGTGAAAGAATTGTTTATGGTTGCTGTTTGCAAGTGGTTAGAGGCTTTTCATAGAAATGAACTGCTTGTAGTGTGTTTACACTACAATTACTGGTTTAGCCATACATAAGCAGCAGTAGAACTATTTGTTGCATGTCTTAAGAGTTCAGAACCCAAATGGCAACGGGTAATCTTCAAGTATTACCCCTCACGCTTTCTTTATATCAACAATGCATCCGAGTCACCGTCAGCTGACTGCCAGTCAGCTGTTGGTGACGTCACTCAAACGTACAGAAACAACACTTCCATACGACTGCACTGAATGACCCCAGAGCGTCACCAGGAATATTTATAAGGGGTCAAACCCAACCTAACAATAACCAAACGTAACGTAACCTAACCCTTATAAATATTCCTGGTGACGCCCTTCGTTCATTCAGTGCACCCAACTGGGTGTCTCGATACGTTTGAGCAACGTCACCAACAGCTGACTGACAGTCAGCTGACGATAGCTTGGATACATTGTAGAGTTAAAGTAAGTCTGAGGGGTAATACTTGAAGAATACCTGCCAATGTAGGTAAATACGTACCCGAGCGTTTCGTTGCGTTTTTCCGTCAATGGCAGCGTACATCTGAAAGTCCAGCAGCACTCCCAGCATAACTGCAACTTCAGTATCATCCCATTGTTTGGGCATGACTCGTGCTCAAGGTCAAGTACAGCCAATCGAATGCCTGTATTAAATTACCTTCAGACGCGCTTCCCGTCCTGGCCTTGACTGGCCTTGGCCGACTTGACAGCAGCGCCAGAACCGATAGTGCAGCGCTGACGTATGTAAGTTGGATATGAGATACATCCGAGTTATATTTATTATATAATGGCGTAAAACATGTTCAAACGTAAGTACCTAATATATTTAATGGTATTGTAGTTACTAATTAGCTTTAAATCGTAAACAACTTCACGTTAGTGATGGAAATGACCGCGAAGATTGCGTTATTTTGAAACTGCCAACTTCCTAAAAGTGATTTTACGATAAAACTTACGTAAGTTTGGTAGCACTTCCTGCCCGGCTACATGAGCCAACTTTCGCGTGAAAGCGAAAATAACGCAACCGTTCCGTTATTTTATGCTCATGTAAACGGGGTAAGTAGCAAAAGCTTGAAGAGTTTGGTGGGTATCACAGGTATATCAGGCATGACAGTTGTGACGACATGCAAAGCTCTACGATGGACTTGATCGTACTGTTTTACTGTTTTACTGTCCCTGAAGTGGGTGAAATGTCCGACGCTTCACTCGTGAAGGAGCGATTGGTGGATGGGGTACCGCTCTACCAACTTCGGCAGCTTTAACGTAAGCGTTGTTGGATTATATGTTAATTCTTAGGGCGACGAAGTTCAGGTTAATTCCTATTCAAAAGGGCACCAAGTAGGAGGTCTGGGGACCATCCCATACATCTGATTTTTTCTACCTGTTTTGCCACTATGATTTTATCACTTCCAAGCAGGCGTTTGGTTAAATGTTGCCTTCATCTTGTCTCCCTCCATCTCAGAGGAATGCTGTGGGATGCTTCCAATAGTAGTTGTCCAAATTCATCCTAAGATATCAGATGGAGCTTTTGCAAGGCCTCGTAGTTTCGAGGTGGTGCTTTCCCACCCACGGGCATAGTGCTAATATTTTAACAGTTAGGCAGTTCTCAGCCACTAGTGGTACTTATTAAGCACTGCCCGTAAATATTGAAACTCCAGCCATTTTTCTGCACTACTTCCACAATTTTATTTGTGGGCTAGCACTACATGCTTCGAAAATATTTCCCCGCTCACTCCTCGGAAACTCTTTTGCATTTATGTGATCGTACAAACTTTGAAGAAGCATTCATGTTGCGTTCGTGCGCCATTTGGGCATGCTCTGTCATCCCGTTATTGGAATAGTTCACTGTGCAAAGCCAGTCTTTCTATCCGCATCATTTGTGCGTGCTGTGGGCTGGCGTTTACGGTCCATCACTTTCGCTGAACACAGGGACTGCTTGCTATTCCTGTCATGAACAGTGTTTGAAAGTCCACAGGCATCAGGTGTGTGTGCCATGCTATGCAGATGGTCACATCGTCGATTTCAGTTATAGCCACGGCATCAATACGCCCGCGGCGCGCCGGATCCAATTTGACACCGGCCACAACGTGCACTTTCATTTGCCTGAATGATATAACAGCGGCGCGGTAGCTCGTAAAGCCTTTCACCAGTGCATGACTCAATGCTGCACGTGACCAGACGATAACGAATTGTCAGCAGCATGTGCGATCTTCCGTGGCTCATCGCCTGATCAATTGCCTCGTAAATTCATGTCGTGAGTGGCATTCAAGCACGCCCGTCACGTGATGAAATCGAGAAATCGAGGCACCTCGGTCAATGAACAATTTCGACTTCGTGTATCGCCGTGCGACAGTGGAACCTGAGGACTCGTTTCTAGGACTCTTTTTGAGTTTGCGGCGAGGCTTAGGTACACCTGAGCTCGCTCACCAAGAGCCTACCATCAGCCGACCTCTTCAGGCTTGGTGAAATATTGCAGCCCTCGCCACCGACTGATGAGCATATTACTAGTTAATCTCAATTTACTTCGTTAACTCCGCACTAAACCTGGTCACCACTGAAGTTGCCATCACGAAGAATGTACCTAGACGCATACTCGGAATAATTGCAGATTCTTCCAATCTTCTCCCCCCACAGATCACGTACGACCTGGGCCTGTTCGAGCCGTGCGAGCTTCAGGTCCAGGCCATCCGGACTGCGCGAGGAGATGCCGACTGGCGTCCACAGCCGCTCACTGCGGTCAACGTGAGTCTGTCGCTGCTCACCGCTGTGAGCTCTGATCTGACGTTGTCGTGTGATGAGTTCAGATGCGCTATGATGTTAAAGATATGCTCTTGGAATACGTGTTGTTGGTGGTGAACTCTATTGAGCTTTGGTGAGCTGCTGCAAGCTCCAGCTAATTATGATTTTGGTGAGCTTTGTCTTGGATAACCGCGGTGATTTACGTAAGTAATGTACTATCAGGAGTCGTGTCACCCGGTGCCTACTGGATGTTTTTCATGGCACGTTTTGCTGCTCGCACTTGTTAACTTTCTACATGTGTTTGGTCCAGGACGGACATGAAAATACGCCAGAGTTTCTGACCTCCAAACTTAAGACCTTTCAACCCAAAGTCAACTCTCTAGTCGCTTGGCTTCCGTAACCGACGAGCAGTGACGTAGCCTGGTGACGCGTGGACAGCAAGCTGACTTCACTTGTCTGTGGCGGTCTGACGGACGACCGACGAGTGACTTAGCCTGGCGACGCGTGGACAGCTGGCTGACTGCGTTGCTCTGTGGCAGTCTGACGGACAACCTGTCTCCCCCAGCCACTCCCGTGGCTGCTGCCGCGTCTCCTGGCATCACGGCTTCCAGTGGCTGTTCCTGTTCTTCTGAAGCACTGCATGCAGGATCCTGCTTCCTTGTCCGTTGGAATCACTTGGTCGGTCACCAAGTTAGGGGATTGTTCACTGTTCCTTTCTATCTCAGTATGTATTCGTGGCTTCTTGTCGTTGCTTTCCGTATTAAATGTCATTCACGTGGAGATCCGTTTCCTCCCAGCTAAGCCAATTCATTCAATTTCTCGCTGCTTCTTCTGGGCTGAATTGCCGTACACGATGCCATTTTATAGCTTCCACCCACCTGAGCAAGTAGGAGCGACAATCTTCGCTCTGTGTCTGGCCTTCCTTTTAACCTCCTCCTCCTCTCTTCCGGCAGCACATGGTGCGCCACGGTCAGATCGAACTGCTAATGCACCCGCTGACCCAAAAGTATCTGGAGATGAAGTGGTCCGCGTACGGCCGTGTGTGCCACATGCTGTCGCTGATGCTCTACACCGGCTTCGTGATCTTGGAGACCACCCACGGCATGCACCTGATGATGCTGGTGGGAAAGTGCAAGGTGCTTCTCGAGGACGAGGGCACCCTCGTACTGACAGAGCAGACGGACCCCACCGAGGATGAGGACTCCTGCGCGGCTACCTCGCGGGTGGGTGTGAAGCAACTGTAGGCTGGTGGAGTAGCGCGTTCAGGAGGCAGAATGTCATGTTGCTGCGATATATCTGGAAGTTCAGACACCAGCTTCCATGGGGAAGCGATGGATATTGCGTTTGCATCACACCTATTAGGGTAGCTGTTGCCTATTTGCTCGTGGACTGTTGTTATGTACTTACGCGGACACAGGTTCATCACACCTATTAGGGTGTGCCGTTGCCTATTTGCTCGTGGACTGTTGTTATGTTATGTTACGCGGACACAGGTTCATCACACCTATTAGGGTAGCTGTTGCCTGTTTGCTCGTGGACTGTTGTTATGTACTTACGCGGACACAGGTTCATCACACCTATTAGGGTAGCTGTTGCCTATTTGCTCGTGGACTGTTGTTATGACTGTTGTTACGCGGCCACAGGTTCATCCGAGGATGTAATTGAAAGGAGCTCATATCCATCGAGACTGATTAACCCCCTCAGTGTGGGGGAGTCAGTTTGACCTCCAACATTTATCTGATTATTCTTGAATTGTTTAATATGATGCTGTGAAATTTGATAGGCATTCTTATAATAGATGAGCACAAGTGGTTCAAAATATAACTCAAGTCTATCAATGTCACGAGGCTAAGGCAGGTCAAAATCATATCACAATCATATATCATATCACATGTGACATATCATATCAGAATCATATAATATTCTCCTCTCAGCTCGGTTTTTAGATTTACCTGAACTATTTACCTAGACTAGATGAAAGAGTTTCTATTGCAGGATCGAATCTGAACCGGGCACATGTGATTAATAGGATGTTAATTTGTGTCGAACGGCACGTTAATCTTTTGCAGTTCGCGATTTTCTTCTCCTAATCATCCCAGCTGCCAGGAAGACATTTATCGGGCTACCAGACGTTCACTTTCTCAGCACTATGATCGCCACAGGAATTTGCCGAAATTGTTAGCGTCAGTCAATCGGTTTGCGAGTTGTCCGGCCGGGATAACATCGGCCATTTGTGAGCACACACTGCCCTCTGTCGGTCCTATTCAGGTACCACGACTATTTAATATAGCCGTGATGGATGCGATTTCGAAAAGCTTTGTTCTAATTTGCATCCACTTATGTATTGATGTATTGCCTAATGTGCATGTACCCTACACAGCGAATCATGTAAACACTGCTCAGGACTTCATAGAAGCATCGTCGTGTTTTCTCGTGTCAACACGAGATGGACCAACGATAAATAAAATGAAGAACGTAAAATATTATAGCTGGACGGATGCAATGCATTTCCTATTGTCGCCAGAAGTTATCCGAGTGTCAAAGATCTACTCGGTGTTTTCGGACATGGATTTGCTTAGAGACAGTCCCTCTGGACAAAGTGAAACATTGAGTGTGTGTAATGACAAATGATGACAGAAAAATGCAATGGACAAGAATGCTGAACAGCTCAAGTGAAACAATCGTGTGTCTACGAAAAAATAGTGGAGATATCTGGGTCTGAGATTGTGACTTCGACAATGCTATGCCACGCCTAGATACTCACATCGCTGCAGTAGTCGCCAGAGGCCCACTACCGCGATGTTGTATGTGTTCGCTACCAGCTTTTGAAGCTGTGCGGAAGTGCCTCGTCAAAAAGTTTTTGCGTGCTTATTAGCTCAATCCATGCAGTTTTCATGCTTGATTTCATTCATTGTTTTGTTTTGCTTCATTACTGTGGCATTCCACAGCGCATAGGGAAAGAGAGAGAGAGGGGGGGGGCGAGGAGAGGGATAGGGTTGGTTGGTTGGTTATTGGGGTTTTGGGGCGCATCGACTGCAGAGATCATGCAGCCGGGAGGGAGAGGGAGAGAGAAAGAGAACGAGAGTGAGAGAGAGAGTAGTTGAAATTTAAGCCTGATACAGACAGCAAAATTGATGCATGAAAACCATGCATGCACTGAACTGGTACTTTTTCAGGACTTCTTTTCGTCGAGAACCTCTCCGGTGGAACACGCGACAATGCTTGCCGTGATCGTGTTCGGAGCGTTGAACGTGTTTAGGAAAGCCGTGCAGCTGTGGAGCCAAGGATGGCGATTCATTGTCGGTAAGACACGGCTATGCGCACGGGCATATCTGCAGAGCGAATGGTGACGGTTCCCCTTTTGAATTTCGAAGTGCGGGTGAAGAAAGGTGGGGGGGACAATTTGACACCCTGATATTTTTCGGATGTATCTTCTGAACTGCACACGCTTTTGCTTTGCAATTTGACATGTCTTCCGTTCCACCACTCACGTATATTGTGCCAAAGGCATGCATTCTAGGATCTTACGGAGTTAGGGCGGGTCAGGAATTCCACAGCCTCGCCTCAATGCAACTTTAGATTTATATTCAAATATTTGTTCGAAACTAAGATATGTAAATAAAGTCAAGTGAAGTATGGGTGTTTAGGTCAATGGTAGAAATGTAAATATACTAAGTGTGACCTCAAATCAGGTCCTGGGGCCAAATGAGAGGTTCAACTAGAAACATGTTTCCTTGCATATAACTTTGTTACACATCACTTTTTTGAGAACTCGACATACTATTGCTGCTAGTTGTGTCCTCTAAAAGCGTGCCATGTTTCAAGTAATCATCTGGTTAGTTCACTGACATATGACCTGAAATGCCCTGAAAGCTCATGTATGTCAGGTGCTCTAGTGGCTAAAATACGGATTATTGCGAGGTACGATTTGCTAAACAAGTCTAGTTTTGCACGCCGAGTTCATTTCTAATATCACGGGCGTCCCGAAATTATATTGTAAAATTTAGCAATTTTTTTAATGCCTGAAGTTTTGTTTTCTTTTTAAAAAGGTTAAGTTTCGTTTCTGTCCCCAAAAAAATATCAGGTAGGTGGAAGGCAAGAGAACAGCGTAAAAAACCTGGTGCTCATGTTACAACGTAAATTATAACCCATTTAACACTGAATATATTTTAGCAACTGGCGTTCGTCAACAATAACCATTTTGTTTCAAAAAGACAAACACAGGCCAAGCGTACCTCGTGACAAAGCACGGTGATCCCCTTGTATTCTCACCTTACATAAGCTACACATCCCTGCAAAATACATACACACACGGACAGGGACGTATGGACGGTGGTGATTTTTTTATTTTGGGGTGGGGGGGCGGTAACACTGCTGACGGCAGATCCAATCGGGGCATTCCGCATCCACCCCGGTCTATATATATATATATATATCTACATACATATAAAGATATATATATATATATATATATATATATATATATATATATATATATATATATATATATATATATATATATATATATATATATATATATATATATATATATATATATATATATATATATATATATATATATATATATATATATATATATATATATATATATATATATATATATATATATATTACGTGATATTAGTTTAAGCCACTTCTTTCATCGTAAGCTATGATTTGATCCGTTATTGAACATTAAAGTTTTGCTTTTGGTGCTCTCTCTCTCTCTCTCTCTCTCTCTCTCTCTCTCTCTCTCTCTCTCTCTCTCTCTCTCTCTCTCTCTCTCTCTCTCTCTCTCTCTCTCTCTCTCTCTCTCTCTCTCTCTCTCTCTCTCTCTCTCTCTCTCTGTCTCTGTCTCTGTCTCTCTCTGTCTCTGTCTCTGTCTCTGTCTCTGTCTCTGTCTCTGTCTCTATCTCTGTCTCGTCTCTCTCTCTGTCTCTGTCTCTCTGTCTCTCTGTCTCTCTCTGTCTCTGTCTCTGTCTCTCTATCTCTGTCTCTGTCTCTGTCTCTGTCTCTGTCTCTGTCTCTGTCTCTGTCTCTGTCTCTGTCTCTCTCTCTCTCTCTGTCTCTCTCTCTGTCTCTCTCTCTGTCTCTCTGTCTCTCTCTCTCTCTCTCTCTCTCTCTCTGTCTCTCTGTCTCTCTCTCTGTCTCTCTGTCTCTCTGTCTCTCTGTCTCTCTGTTTCTCTCTTTCTCTCTTTCTCTCTTTCTCTCTTTCTCTCTCTCTCTCTCTCTCTCTCTTTTGCCAATGGAGTTGGCCCCACCCAGACCGAACTTCTCGATCCGCCGTAGGCTCCTGACTAATACTCTCGCTGCAAAATATGCTATGCGAGCTGGGTGGACGACCGGCAGCTAACGGCGGTGCCGGACCACTGCGGGCGCATCGTGCTGCGGCGCCGTAAGCACACCTGCGACTGCTGGCCGACGGACCACCGGTGTCTGTCGCCGGTGCGACCGTGGCAACAACCAACAATTATACTCTTAATATTTGTCGCCATAGATGACATCGTGGCACAGATACTAAAGTGAAGCATTGGTTATTTTTATATCAATTGCCATTTACTTTATATTATTGAACCCGCATCACTCCATTCCGACCAGTACATTTTTTTCAAGAAGTTTAGTCTGCGCTCTTCGAACAGCTGAATCCTGGGGGTTCGTTTTACACCCCCCCACCCAAAGGCATCTACGCAACAGTAGGAAATTTTATTTCGAAAATTTTTGGTACCTTTTCCTTGTTCATTTTTGTGTCTGAAGTGAAAATTTCAATATCATGTCATGTATTGTCATTGACCTAGTTCAGGTCAAATAGGACCAAGTCCAAAAATGTTTGAGAATCGATGACTCACACACGTGAAGAGATATTGAAATGAAACTTGCTACGTGAGTGCAATTGGGCAGTGTCTGCAAATCGTGTATTCTGGATTTTTGTTTGAGGTTAGGTCATCGACCTGAGGTCACAGCGAACTTTGATCCATTTTGGGCCAATTTTCATATTTTCGTAATATGCTTGCTCATCTAATAGCATTTTAACTTGGTATGCATGCAGAAACACCAGAAAAAGTGTCTTATGCAATTGGGGTAACCTCCGTCAAATGCCTGAAGTCAGGTCACGATAAAGGTCCGCAATGTGGACAATACTTAATAGACATTGCTATTTTATGGTTGATTTCCAGTTGTCATGGCCTAAATAGTGTTGAAGTTGCATTGCATGACCTAAGCTACCCCAGTATGCGCACATAAAATGTGATTGGAAAGTCGATTTGTTCTCAAAATCCAACCTTTTGTTTTGAGAAATTATCCCAAAATACAACATAGCATCATTTGTTGACCCTATTCGTCCAGGGTTTTCCGATGCTGCCGTGCTCTTTCTCGTGCAACGCTTAGTTTAGAAGTTCATCTTTAAGGACCCCACCCCGAGACGGGGTGTGAGGATTTGACCGGAGAAGACGGCGCTGGTTAATGGATCAAGGTCTTATTGCAAAGCAGAGCTTGTTGTATAGACTCTGGCCCCAACACACGATTCGTGAATTCCAGTTAAACCGCATAATTTTTATCGAGAGTTGAACATGCCGTCAGTGTACCGACAGGTCCAACCTGGTAGCTCGTCCCTGGCCTTAGGAGGCCAGTTGCCAGAAGGTTACCCTCCCAGCCGGGGACTAAAACCAGGCGCGAAAAGCGACTCGAACAATGTCCATGATATTAGCAACGCATTCGCATTCGCATTCAGCATCCTATTCGCATACTCTCCGAATTCGTTCATTTTTTCAGGATATGATCTTCGTCGCTTGCAAAAGTAAGGCAAACAACGATTCTTCAGTAGGACGAGCGGTTCGATCTCCAGAGGTCCAGAGAGGTCACTCGGGTCAAACACGGTGTACCGTAGAAAATTCGAAGTATTTCACTTAGCCGAATGATTCCAACGCCTAGATGTCCGCTGTCCATCAAGGATGCAGCACATCGAATTACGTGAACTTCAATGTCAAAGTTTGACCTCAGGTCACCGAAGTTAGTTTTACTCATGCACTATATCTATTTACGGGGTACCGAATAAAATCATGGTGACACATTGGATACACCTGATTTTTGCAGGTCATAGTCTACATAGCACGTACATAGAGCACACCAATCAAAATGACCCATTATGGCCACTGATTCATCACCGTTCGCCAAAAATGCAACTATACGAAATTCTTGTGTACCCGATAATTTCCGCAAAATTTTACTTGGCACGACGAAAAAACACCCAGACATTGGTTATGGCCCATGGATGCAGCACATTGAAGCATCTGTCCTACAATCTCATAGTTTGACCTATATTCGCAAAATACTGTTTTGACCACGCATTATTGCCATCTACGGGGTACCTGATAATACCCTCCTAAATACATTCATCGGATGGACATTAGTGCCAAAAAATCTCACATCGGACAAGAAAGCAACACATCCAAGCATGTCACCTTCAAGCTCACCATTTGACCTCAGGTCAACTTAGACTTTAACATTACACCCTATGGGAATATCACGGTGTACCGAATACAATTTCCCTGAATACATTTATCGGATGGATATTAGCGTCGAATAATCGCCCACCGAGCAAGGATGCAGCACATCCGAGCACGTGCCCGTCAGCGCAAGCGTTTGACCTCAGGTCAGGTTTAACGAAATTCAGAAAAAGAAAGCAGTCCACTTGGGTACCGTATGTGGGCCAAACGAAACATTGAATGTAGACTATCTCAACACTGATGCATGCACTAGCAACACAAGAAGCAGCACGCTGCGTAACCTGACCTCTATCGATAGCGCATTTCATCAGGTAGCACTAGCGTCCCATTCAACAACGCATTCAGAAACGAATTCACCAATGTTCTCCGATTCGTCTGAAAATTTGACACAACCTTCGCAGACATGCATCCCGAGACCATTTTCTGCTACGACGTGGTGTGCTGCATGCCAAGATGATAGCGGTGGCACAAGCGTTTGAATGATTCCAATAAGTGAATTCTCCGGCAAGTTATGCGGTACCCCAGATTTGACCTCGCTGACCTTTTCGCCTCTGAAGGCGAAATGGTTCGTCGTAGCAGAAAATCGTTTCGGGATGCATGTACATGTCTGCGAAGGTTGTGTCAAATTTTCAGACGAATCGGAGAACATTGGTGAATTCGTTTCTGAATGCGTTGTTGAATGGGACGCTAGTGCTACCTGATGAATTGCGTCATCGATAGAGGTCAGGTCACGCAGTGTGCTGCTTCTTGTGTTGCTAGTGCATGCATCAGTGTTGAGATAGTCTACATTCAATGTTTCGTTTGGCCCACATACGGTACCCAAGTGGACTACTTTCTTTTTCTGAATTTCGTTAAACCTGACCTGATGTCAAACGCTTGCGCTGAAGGGCACGTGCTCGGATGTGCTGCATCCTTGCTCGGTGGGCGATTATTCGACGCTAATATCGATCCGATAAATGTATTCAGGGAAATTGTATTCGGTACACCGTGATATTCCCATAGGGTGTAATGTTAAAGTCTAAGTTGACCTGAGGTCAAATGGTGAGCTTGAAGGTGACATGCTTGGATGTGCTGCTTTCTTGTCCGATGGGGGATTTTTTGGCGCTAATGTCCATCCGATGAATGTATTTAGGAGGGTATTATCAGGTACCCCGTAGATGGCAATAATGCGTGGTCAAAACAGTATTTTGCGAATATAGGTCAAACTATGAGATTGTAGGACAGATGCTTCAATGTGCTGCATCCATGGGCCATAACCAATGTCTGGGTGTTTTTTCGTCGTGCCAAGTAAAATTTTGCGCAAATTATCTGGTACACAAGAATTTGGTATAGTTGCATTTTTGGGGGCATTTTTGGCGAACGGTGATGAATCAGTGGCCATAATGGGTAATTTTGATTGATGTGCTCTATGTTCTTGCTATGTAGACTATGACCTGAAAAATCAGGTGTATCCAATGTGACACCATGATTGTATTGGGTACCCCGTAAATAGATATAGTGCATGAGTAAAACCAACTTCGGTGACCTGAGGTCAAACTTTGACATTTAAGTTTACGTAATTCGATGTGCTCCATCCTTGATGGATAGCGGACATCTAGGCGTTGGAATCATTCGGCTAAGTGAAATACTTCGAATTTTATACGGTACACCGTTTTTGACCCGAGTGACCTCTCTGGACCTCTGGAGATCGAACCGCTCGTCCTACTGAAGAATCGTTGTTTGCCTTACTTTTGCAAGCGACGAAGAACATATCCTGAAAAAATGAACGAATTCGGATAGTATGCGAATAGGATGCTGAATGCGAATGCGAATGCGTTGCTAATATCCTGGACATACTCGAACCCTGTCTTGCCAGGACACGGGAGACCAATGCAGGCCAGCGCTCCAACCAGCAGAGCTACCGGAGCTATCGGGGTTGCATTTCCACTCAGTTTCTTTCCAAATCTATTATTTTGTTATCTGGTATAGCAGTTATGTTTTCGGGGCAAATATTGTTTAACACTTTCGGGGGGTCATTTACCCCCCCCCCCTCTAAGGTTGTCCGCGGATAGTGAAAAAAAAACGGCGCGCTTCCGCGCGCCGAGAATTGTCATACCTTTTCCCGCATCAATTTGGCATGTTGTGTGACAATTTTAATGGCATGTCATCTACGATCAACGAGTCAGTCGAGGCCATGTGAGGTTACCGCCAAAAAAGTTTCAACGAGTCGCTAGGATTTAACGAATAAAGATATTGGAATGAAACATTCAGTGTTGGCTTATCTTTAGGGATGTAACAAAGCAGACGAGTTATTTTTTACTTTTTCGGCTTTGGTTGGTTGGTTATTGGTTTTACGACACGTCGACCGTTGAGCCATATAGCGTCGCCAATCTCTCACGCCGATTGGTCGCGGGCGAAGAGTAGCGACAGGTGAGACTCGAACCCACAATCTTTCGATTGTGAGACGAGCATCTTACCCCTAGATCGATGACTTATTAGTTTGGCAACCTATTTCCCATTACGGCAAAACCCGAAGATTCTGCCTAAAGTAAACACTTTTATGAGAGCAAATGGACTTAAAGCAACGTTTCGCGGTTCGGTACCCATGATAAAAATAAAAAAAAGCATGAAAATTGAAACTAAACATGTTGAAAATTTCAAAATAATAAAATGTTGTCCTTTGGGAGGGCAAACAATTGGGAGCAATGGTCGATTTCGCCTTCTTTTTTGACACCGAATAATTTTTGTGTTTAAAATATCCCCAAAATGAACTCCCCAGAGCCAAAAATATGATGTCAGTCGTAATCCCATAGCTCCCTGAATGATGTCACGCTTGGGGGAATTTTTTTTTGGTGGTTATTTTTGTATCCCCAAAATGAACTCCCCAGATCCAAAACATGATGTCAGTCGTGATCCCACAAACCCACATAGAGAGGTCACGCTTTGGTAGGATAATTTTTGATGCTACATGCGCATGGGCATTTAGCATCAGATATCAGCGGTCAGCCCACTCATGGGTGGATAATTGTGTTTTTATGGATGCCTGTGCACCTTTTAAACCTGCTGAATGCGCCTAAAGTTTAATATAGAACCCCATGGGAAGTATCCCTGAATGTTGTCAGCCCCTTGTAATCAATGGAAAAGCACCCCTGGAAATGAATGCATTTCTCGACCAATGTGCACGCTCCTCAGACCAGCTGACACTCCGTCAGATTTTGAGAACTATCTGGAGTTGTGTCTGTACCTGTCGGCCGTGTTCAGCGTCACACCCGTGCTGCACCCGGTCATACACCACGTGCACATCATCAGCACCGCCATGGCCATCTTCCTCGCCTGGTTCAAGATGCTGCTCTACCTCAGGAGGTAGGCCCCGGCTCATCGTGCCATACCTGGAAGTGGATGTATGTGTGGCAGAATATGCTGAGATATTTCAGGCGGGACGGCCATGGTGCATGTTCCACGCTTTGCAATGTGCGTAAGAAGGAATAACAGTGGTACGTTCCGAAACTTCAGCAGTCGTATTTGCTGTAAAAAGGAAGCCGGACACAGGACCGATGTGCGAACCATTGCTCAAATTGCAGACATTCTTAATGCGTGTGATTTCTGGAGAAGCGCCCCCTCCAGGACGGCAATTGTTCGGCGTCCACTGCAGTGTTTTGTCATCATATTCACCGCTTGTACTACTGCGCGGTGTTACCATTGGCGAGAGCACGGCCGGGTCAAAGTAAGAGTTCGATGCTAATCAGAATGGCTGGTCCCAGGAAAGTTGTCTCACCACATTCCATGTGCGTATGCAATGGTTCGGCTTAATTATGAATGAACATTTAACATACTTGTGTTATGGTGTGTACCGTTTGCCGCTCAGACTTAAGTAACAAAACAATCTTTGGACTGTAATATATGATCACGTCTACACGGGTGAAAGTTGCGGCAGTTACCTACATGTCTCTGCGAGCGCCGGGGACTTCCTTTTCAGTATTGTTCATAGTTATTTGGCGCATAATTACGGGACGTGTAGCCCCGTACAATGACATGGGGACTGAGTGTAGCAACGCTCACGGAGCCGTGTGCATATTTTGGTTAATTGATGTTCCTTTTCGCAATTTTCAGTTTCGAATCTGTGGGGATCTACGTGGTGATGTTTGTGGAAATTCAGAAGACATTGCTGCGAGTACTTGTCATCTTCTCCTTGCTCATCATCGCCTTCGGCCTGGCCTTCTTCATTCTCATGTCCCCCGTGAGTTACTGCGTCGTCTTTGCAGAGAGGAGCTTTCTCGACCGTGCATGTTCTTCACAATTTGCTTTTGCTTCTGTCTGCAGTATATCTCCTACCTTCAACCACAGGGACAACAACTTTTACCACATTCAGGAGATGACGTGTATTGTTTTGTTCTGAAGCCCGATGTGATTGACCCTTGTGCGTCACACACACACACACACACACACACACACACACACACACACACACACACACACGCACACACACACACACACACAATTCCGAGTTGTGTTTCTGCTTCCGATACGTTCTTGTTTATTTTGGGAACCTGGTGCATGACGTCACAGACGTGCAAACGTATGACTTGGATCAGCGGTATCGAGACATTGTGAGCCTCCCTATTGCCTGATCCACCTGACGTCGTTGGAATGATGTTGCACGCAACGCGGGGAGGGGAAGCCAGCGCGATGTTACTTATAGGTTTTCCTCGTCGAAAGTTCCAGACGGTACACTGGAAGTCCGTAATTGCACTGACGCACCTCGGTAAGTTAACTTAAATCCAGGTCAACGTGGTGCTCAAGAAAGCTTGCGTAGTGCTTGAGCACCACTGGACCACATTAAACTGCAAGCATCTCTTTGCGTCGGGGAACATACAGGACATAGGGAACATTGGAACCTTCACAAATTAGCTTCAAATCAAGCAACCATTTGCTGTTCGAGGGTGCCATTGTGATTTGTGTTTCGCTTGCAGGAAGTTGCGACACGCACTCTTGCATGTAACAACGAGGGGACCATCCAAAACTGCGATGGATGCTAAGTTCTATGCAGTACCCCCATTGGACAACCTCTTCAGCTCTTCAGCTTGGATGGCTCTTCAGTGCATTGCCTTGCATCTCGCCGTCAGGGGAACCATCCCGAATTCAACAGCGTGCAGGTGGCGCTCTCACGCACCTTCAACATGATGCTGGGCGAGATCGACTTCCTGACGGTGTACGTGTACCCGGGGATGGCCGCCACTGTCAACGGCACCAGCAGCGCCGACCGCACGGGCGGCGGCAGGAGGGTCGCCTCCGCCGGCAACAGGTGGGCAGCGCTTCTGGAGACGGGTGCGCCCGCGGAATCAGGTCAGACGGATCGGTGTCGCGGCGGGAGGACGCAGGTGAGCAGACGGAATTCCAATGTGTCTGAACGACCGCATGAATTTATTGCCAAGGAATTGCTTGTTCAAAACTGTTCATGTTTAGGCAGTATTATTGCTCTCATTCTCTCAAAAAGCACTAGTCTGGCCACCCGGCCTCTGAATCCATGCGTATGCTGTCCTTGTCCATGCTGTACTTGCTGGTGATGTTTCGTTTGTTTACATTTTCTACGTGCTATTATTTACACATAACTCACTATGAATCAAGCTATTTGACAAGCATTCTCGTACCGAATATCAATGGAACTGTCATACCATTCTGTTTAGGTATTAAATAAATATTTCCATGCGTATTTCCTGATAATTTGCGTATCATATTTGAAATTCCAATCGATGAGGAGTCAGTATCAAGTAATTTCTTGGGCACATTGCATCACATGCCGAGTTGTACTTGAGTCAAGCGTAGCATGAACTAAATACCTCTGTGGCTGCTGTGCACTACATTTTGTCTTTCAAATCACACACACACACACACACACACACACACACACACACACACACACACACACACACACACACACACACACACACACGCACACACGCACGCACAGCACACACACACACACACACACACACACACACACACGCACGCACGCACGCACATACACACACACACACACATACATATATGTGTGATGTGTATATATACACATGTGGTATATATATATATATCTTACATCTTCATTTTGATTGCTCCGAACTTCGCTGGTAAGTATCGGCGAACGAGGTGTTACACTGACGACCAGTATGGTAGCACATGCCAATTACGCGCGAAGCGAGGCCGCGCACCATCCATGGTATGCAGTTGGGGCACGATGACGATTCTAAGATTTCGGTAAGGGATGGGGCGGGATAATCTTTCTCGGTTGGCCTTTCCACCCGGCCTTTAGTTACACAGTTTGCTGAGCCGTGGGAGGGACAGGGGTGGGTTGTCAGGGGGGGCACATTCAACTGAACATTTCGTTGAGCGTGGGGGTCGGAAGAGGATGCACTCGACCTTTTATTTATTTATTTATTTATTTAATTCACGATACATGCCCTCCACGTATAGTGGCTGTTCCCGGAGGGGCGCCTTTTCCACCTGGGGAGGCGTTCCTTTTCCATCGGGGGGAGGGGGAGGGAGGGGGTGCCTTTTCGTGTGCCAGAGGACGGTCGCCTTCTTCGCCTCCCTGTCTTTGTGTTCGTCCCTGCAATTGGGACAGCATGCTCAAGGCATTGGCACCGAGCGCTCATGGCCGACGGTCGGCGACAGTGCGCTCGGCGCGCGGTTCCTGCCGTTCGCCACCTCGTCGTTCCTGCTGGTGATCGTCTTCATGGTGATGGTACCCATCCTGCTGATGAATCTGCTGGTCGGCCTGGCCGTCGGCGACATCGAGACCGTCAGGAAGAACGCTGCGCTGAAGCGGCTCGCCATGCAGGTCAGTGGGTCAGGTCTACAGGTCAGTGGTGTGAGATTGCAGGCTGGGCGTGTACTGTGTGCAGGTCAGTGGTGTCAGGTACGCAGGTCAGTGGTGTGATATTGCAGACTGGGAGTGTTCTGTGTGTAGGTCATGGGTGTCAGGTATGCAGGTCAGTGGTGTGATATTGCAGACTGGGAGTGTGCTGTGTGTAGGTCATGGGTGTCAGGTATATAGTTCAGCTACATCAGACGTCACAGGTCAGTGGTGTCAGGTCTACAGGTCAGTGGTGTGAGATTGCAGGCTGGGCGTGTACTGTATGCAGGTCAGTGGGTCAGGTCTACAGGTCAGTGGTGTGATATTGCAGGCTGGGCGTGTACTGTGTGCAGGTCAGTGGTGTCAGGTATATGGTTCAGCTACATCAGACGTCACAGGTCAGTGACGTCAGCTTTGTCGGTCAGTGACGTCAGCTGTGTCAGTTATTGAAGTCAACTTTGTTAGTCAGTGACTTCAGCTGTGTAAGTCAGTGGCGTCAGCTGTGTCAGTCATTGAAGTCAGCTTTGTCGGTCAGTGACGTGAGCTGTGTAAGTCATTGATGTCAGCTGCGCAAGTCAGTGACGTTTTGTCGATCTAGCCAACCCTTCCAGGTACCGGCCCGTGTCCGTATGCCGTGCAAGTATACCGGCCTGCGTACGTATAACGAAATTGCGCTAAATAGTTCGGGGCGTTCGCTTCCATTACGATCGTCCCAGGCTGCACCACCACAGTCCAGCGACACCTCTCACGCCGCAGGTGGATTTACACACATCGCTGGAAGGCAAACTGCCTCGGGCGTTTCTGGAGAAAGTGCGCTGCTCGGAGGCGGTGGAGTACCCGCACGAGGTCGGGTCGGGCGCAGCTAGCTCGCCGTCCCAATACGCCTACCGAGGTGTGATCCGCTTCGTGATGCATCTGTTCACGCCCAGCCAAGGCGGAGCACAGCGAACATTCGGTGGGTTCGAGTGCAGGGGACACACGACGCGTCTGAGCGCAGATGTCGTATGACAGGTCTGAGCGCAGAACACATATATATGACAGGTCTGAGCGCAGAAGACAAATGCCGGGTCTGAGAGCTTACTGTGGGTTGTAAACACATCGTAAGTCTGGACGCCAACATGTGATGATGGGTTTGGATTCAAAACATGCGCTGCATCGAACTTTGAACAGCATACTGATATGCCACTTGCCTGCGAACTGATGCCCTGACGTATTTACCTGACGGATATAAATAAATGCAAAGTACTGCTCGATGAACACTTAGCGCTATTCAGTACACATCTGCTGAAGTCAAGCTGCAGAATGCAATAAACCACATAGTAAGAAGAAAGCCTTACACATCGAACAGGTGAAATCATTGCAATATCTGTAATGATCCGAATGAGATTTTACCAGTACAGGGCACTGTTGCAGGCGCTGGACGAGTGAGGGCAAGAGGTGGGTTGAAAGGCTCCCGTAATGCAGCATGGGAGCGGGCGTCAGTATACCGCTGTCGGTAGGGAACGGGCGTCGTTATATCGCTGCCGGTAGGGAACGGGCGACCAGAATTAAGGCTAGGATTTGTTCTTTTTATGCAATCGGGAGTAGTTTGGCTACGGCTTTGCCCTCCCTAGTAGCTTTTTATGAGCTTCTACCTTGACAACAAGCCATGCCTTTCATTACGGTCATTAAGTTGGGCGAAGGACAAGCTGCATGTATTCTCAGCAGTGTGATGCATTTCTTGTCGGCATCATTCCACTAAACTATCTGCAGCAAGTTCGAGAGTGACGTCTCTCCCCTCCCCAGTATATCTAGGGACAGCAGTGGCATCCCTCCCTCCCTCCCTCCCTCCCCAGAACGCCTGGAGCTGCGGTGACGCTCCAATCCCCTTACAGACCACCTGGAGCTGCACTGGGGTCAGTGACGTGTGACGACCCTTCCCGTCCCTCCCCAGACCACCTGGAACACGAGGCGGCCGCTGAGCAGAACCGGCAACGCCAGGAGATCGGGAAGCTGAAGCGCCGCCTCAAAGCCAACTCGGACGCCATCGACTCGGTGCTCCACCTGGTGCGCATGATGGCTGCCCGCATGGAGGTGGAGGCCGACGGCCAGGACGAGGCCGGCGTCGGCGTCGAAAGGTCGCTCAGACGCAACGACCTGGAGCGCGCCGCCAGTGCCAGGTCCAACCTCAGACTCTTGCCACCCTAGACAAGCAAATTTGTCACGAGGAATTCACGCTGCGGTGTTGTGCAGCCGGGTGGGAGAGAACAATGGGCAAGTGCATGCATGCTCTTATTATTTTGCGCTGAAGAACGCATATCGCCACGAGTTCTGATTCGTCAATTTCGAGGCATGTTCGCGATCATCCGAAGCGCACGATGTTTGCCAGTCACGATCGGCAGTAGGCGGGCGAGTGTCGGTTGCGCGCACGATCGGCCGGTCACGATAAGCAGTAGCCGAGCGAGTGTCAGTCGCGCACACGATGTCGGCCGGCCACGATCGGCAGTAGGCGGGCGAGTGTCGGTCGCGCACACGATGTCTGCTAGTCACGATAGGCAGTAGCCGAGCGAGTGTCGGTCGCGCACACGATGTCGGCCGGTCACGATAAGCAGTAGGCGGGCGAGTGTCGGTCGCGCACACGATGTCGGCCGGTCACGATAAGCAGTAGCCGAGCGTCAGTCGCACACACGATGTCTGCTAGTCACGATAGGCAGTATCCGGGCGAGTGTCAGTGACGCACTTGGCTGGCGCAGACACTTTGTACCGTTGTGTCCACTGGTGGACGCGGTCGGCTCCAGGACATCGGTGTTTGTTTGAGAAGACGTGGCAGGCATTCACCACAGCATCGTCTAACATTAATCACCGACCACGACACCTAGCTCCCAGTTGTGACCTCGCGAGACTAAGACTCACAGGACTATGAGCAATTGCTCGTATTGGTTCGCATATTTTAGTTTAACAGCAATCACCAACCACGACACCTAGACCCAGTTGTAACCTCGTGAGTCTAAGACTCACAAGACTATGAGCAATTGTTCGTATTGGTTCATATATTTTCGTTTGGTGCCTTCAGTTCACACTACGCTGATGCACGGAGGGCGTCAGTGGCTCAGTGGTAAGCTGAGCGTCTGGCACGCCAGAGGTTCGGGGTTCGATTCCCCACGATGCTCGCCCTTCCTGCCGGGGTGAGAGGCAGGCGACGCCACATGGCCTCAGCTGTTGAGTGCTTCGTAAAGCCACAATCCATCCATCACGTTGAAACACGGTTACCAATTGATACTGATGCATTCTGGCACTGGTGTAAGCGCCGTCCACACACGCTGAGCGCTTCCACGAGAACAGTGAGCTTGCCCCATTTCAATGTTGAACAGCAAATGCAACATTGCAGCGAAAATGACGAGAGCAATTTTCTCAGGAGTATGATGTCCTGGGCGATAAAATCCCAGGATAAGTTGGCATGCATGCCGGATCTCCCAGGCATGCATGCCGACATACGAGGAGCTCCTTATCCAATTTGCTTGGGCTCCGTCAAGTGGCCTGCGGTCAAGTGAAGATAAAGTGCGCCAAGTGGGTTAAGCTTATCTAGACATTCCTGTTTCCATGGCTTATTTCCAGTTGTCATGGCCTAAATAGTATCAAGATTGCATTGCATGACTTAAGTTATCCAGTGGAACCAAAACTATCAATCAGTCAAGATTAAGGTCATCTGAGGCCATTATCCTATAACAATTTTAAAACATTTTGTTTTAGGATCTATAGCTTCTACGCGTGAAAGCATATTGAAATGAAGCTTAATACATGACTAAAATTTGGCACTGCTTACGAGTACATCTTGGATGTGTTTGGAGTCAGGTCAGTGACCTAGGGTCACTGTCAATCTTGGCCCATTTTAGAGCAATTTGACTATTTTTACGACATGCGCCGTATAATTACCTATGGAATGACGTTTATTGAAAGCAATTCGTTCCGAATTTGAATCCGAATTCTTGCTGGGTGGCTTTATGGGCCGGGATCCCATTGCTAAGCAGAGCTTGTTGTGTGGGCCATTGCCCCACCACCGGCTCCAGGAATTCCAGTTCAGCGACAGAATTTTGACCGAGAGTTTAACGCATCCTCAATGCACCCACACAGCCGCCCCCGGCCTCATCGGGCCAGTTGCCAATTAACCCTCCCAGCCGGGGGCTAAGTGGGAGCGCGTGAAGCGACCCGAGCCATCTTCCCAGGGTATGGGAGACCTGTACAGCCCAGCACTCTAACCAACTGAGCTACCTTAGTCCGACTTAGTGTCTACCAGAAATTTAGGCATATATGTTTCAAGCCAATTTGTGGGGTATAAAAACGCCCCTTTGATTTGCAAAATTATTTGACAGAGTGAAGCAATTTTCGGGCCCTATTTGTGGAGGTTCCCGATGGTACCCGGTTCGCTTTCGTGCACCGCTTAGTTTGGAAGTTAGAGGGGGGGGGGAGGGTCTTAACAGCAACAAACAAACCTCGAGACGGAGTGTGAGGATGTTACTGGAAGGACGGGGCGTGATATTAGGTGTCTAGCAACAAACGTGGACGAATACAGAAGGGCCGAATACACACGAATACAGTGGACGAATACAGGCGAAGGCGACCCCATGAACATTCTGGGTCCACCGCCCTACCAACAAAACACTCCTCCCTCCCGGTCACCTACGGTGCCCATTCGACGCCGAGCCCCGCCTCCACGAGCAGCAGATATTAGCACGAATTTCCATCGCGCCTTTGAACCACAAACAAATCACAGAATAAGCCGTTATTTGTATATGCGTTTTCACATATATCACACTTGGTATACGACTGACCCCTCGATACGATACATACATGTGCGTTTGTCCCGAAGTTGGTCCCGTAGCCGTTGCGGTTTTCCCGTAGTCGGCGCGCTTGTCCTGTAGTCGGCGCGTTTGTCCTGTAGTCGGCGCGCTTGTCCTGTAGTCGGCGCGCTTGTCCTGTAGTCGGCGCGCTTGTCCTGTAGTCGGTGCGTTTGTCCTATAGTCGGCGCGCTTGTCCTGTAGTCGGCGCGTTTGTCCTGTAGTCGGCGCGTTTGTCCTGTAGTCGGCGCGCTTGTCCTGTAGTCGGTGCGTTTGTCCTGTAGTCGGCGCGCTTGTCCTATAGTCGGTGCGCTTGTCCTATAGTCGGCGCGCTTGTCCTGCAGTCGGTGCGTTTGTCCCGTAGTCTGCATCCCCCGCATCACACGTGTATATGCCAATAACAAACCCCAGTTAGAAAGCATCGCTATCAAACGGCGTTAGAAAATGTGGAACAATAATTAGCAAAATCGATGCAGCGCTGACGTAGCTTAACGACTGCCGCATATCACACACGATGACAGGCGGCCGGACAGTCCTTCGTCGCGACGCTCTGCCCTTCTACAACTTGAAGGCCACACGACAAACTGCAATCGCCGGAATCTTGCACCTGAGACTTAACAAACAAAAAACCTATAGCTTCTGCATCTGACACAGTCATAGCTTGTAACGATACATCGCGCCAAGTTTGGCAACAAACATTGTAACTTGATATGAAAACTTTTCAAATAAATCGTCCGCACGTCCCACGAATGCCTTTGGAAGGTGACACAGTCTGGGAATGTGTTCACAGCGGCAGTTTCGATAGTTGCGTAACGACTCATCAACAGCATCTGCAGGCCAACAACCCACTGAGCATAGCTTACTGCAGCTAGTTTGCACACAGCTGCAATTGACCGTGACGAACTGTCAACTGCTAGGATTTGGAGCGCTGTCTTGGCAGTGTCAGCCCCGGCAGTGACGCGGACTACGAGCAATCTACCCGTGGAATACATATGGCAACCGGCTGAGTAACGCGACTAGACAACCACCCACCCCGAACCAACATCTTCCGCCAACTATGCAACTCGCCAGCTCTCTATGTCGAAGCTGCAGCGTGCTCCGCTACTCCCACCAGCAAATGCGGTTCCGCCAGGTTTCCGGCCGCTCCCCGCCTCCTGGCGCAAGCTCAGGCACAAATTCGCTGCCGTATACCGGCTGCTTAGTTGGCGAATATATCGCCCATACTGAGCCAGATGCTCTTGCACTGCGTGGCGTGGTAGAGGAACTCCTCGCCCTGGCCCTGCTCGGCGTCGTGCCAGCGGCGCCGGCCGCCCCAACTGACCCAGGTGCGCTTCACGTTCACGGCCGACGCGTGCTCCACGAATCGGCTGCCCACGGCCGAGGCGCGCAGGTACCAGACCGCCTGCACGTCTTGGTGGTGCGTCAGGTGGCGGGTCACGTGGTCCGCGCTGCCCGTCAGCAGGGAGACCACGCCGGCCGGCACGTCGGACGTCTCCAAGATCTGCTCGACACAGAAACACAGGTGTTAGTGTATGGGTCGGCAGCGCATCCGACGTCTCCAGGATCTGTCCGACAACACCGACATCCGGGTACGAGTCGGCAGCGCATCCGACGTCTCCAGGATCTGCCCGGCAACAACGACATCAGTGTACGGGCCTGCAGTGCATCCAACATCTCCAGGATCTGTCCGACAACACCGACATCAGTGTACGGGTCGGCAGTGCATCCAACATCTCCAGGATCTGTCCGACAAAACCGACATCAGTGTACGTGTCAGCAGTGCATCCAACGTCTCCAGGATCTGTTCGACAACACCGACATCAGTGTACGGGTCGGCAGTGCATCCGACGTCTCCAGGATCTGTCCGACAACACCGACATCCGGGTACGAGTCGGCAGCACATCCGACGTCTCCAGGATCTGTCCGACAACACCGACATCCGGGTACGAATCGGCAGCACATCCGACGTCTCCAGGATCTGTCCGACAACACCGACATCAGTGTACGGGTCGGCAGTGCATCCAACGTCTCCAGGATCTGTCCGACAACACCGACATCAGTGTACGGGGCGACAGTGCATCCAACGTCTCCAGGATCTGTCCGACAACACCGACATCAGTGTACGGGTCGACAGTGCATCCAACGTCTCCAGGATCTGTTCGACATCAGTGTATGAGTCGGCAGCGCATCGAACGTTTCCAGAATCTATTCGACACACGCGCTCAGGCATCGTGCACTAGGTTACAAACTGGGTCGACAAACATTTCGGATATATCAAATACATAGCAGACATGCACATAGATACCGCGGTACGAGGTACCGCGAACTCCGGGCCCACAGAACACGTCAGGCTTGGCAGCGGCATCCATGATGTTGGGAATGTGGTAGGGTAAAGGTCACATAAGGATGGACCAGACAATAACTGGGCGATGCTCCATTTCATAGCCCAAACTTAAATTTCCTATCAGACGAAGGGGCTAATGGATTGATCCGTTCGATTCCACCCCACGACTGCGCCACTGATCAATAGTGTAAGATTGTCCTCGAGGTGTGCCATCATCTGCATCCTTAGGAAACCATCCCCTACAGTGCAAATTGTATATACAGTAAATCAATTGGAGACCGCAACCGAGCAAACACTCAGCGGTGGCCGTTCCAACGCCTAAAGACGCGCCCGCTCTGCACAGACCTGGTAGAGATCCAGCGCCGGCAGCGGGTACTCCTCGCTGGGCACCAGCAGCACAGCGTTGCCGCGGGCGATCAGCGGCGCCAGCAGCGAGACGGCGGCGAGCAGCGGAGCGTCGTCGGGCGCCACGGCCGCCACCACGCCCACCGGCTCGTGCAGCCGGATGACGGTGCCGTACAGCTGAGTCTCCTGCACGGCGCCGCCGTGCTTGTCCGCCAGCGCCGCCCAGTGGAACAGCCGCGACACGGACGCGTCCACCTGGCGGCGGAGGGGAGGAAGTTAGAGCGGGGTAGTCCACCGAGGCGGCACGAGCGTGCCTCTCCGGTGTGCCAGGGAGGCATTAGGCAGTGCGCGACTGGGGACCTCCGAACCATTGAAAGTTCTCTCGTCGCATAAATGGCACATCATCACGATAGTTGCCCAGATCAGCACCATATCATCTGACAACCACTTGAGTGCCTCTCCACCTCTGTTTCAATTCGCAAATGTTATCAGTGTTTTTGAGTACGAACACGATGCTGATGCTGCATATATATATATATATATATATATATATATATATACACACACACACACATTATATACATACACAACGGCGTTACTATCGCTATGCGGTCCACCAAAACTAACTTCTCGCCAAACTCGCAGCATAACTGAACTGCTTCAGCAGCATCACGTTAACACAACAAGGGATTTACCTCTGTCCAGACTAAGAGCCGACGCTCTCACCCACAGCCACCACTAACCTCGGCCTCGGCATCCTCGGCGCTGGCCCCGACGCTGGCCGTCAGCTGGGCGGCGAACTCGGCCCGTCGCAGCTCCAGGTTCTCGGCCAGGTAGTAAAGGATCTGAGCGCGCTGGTGACCGCACCGCTTTGCCCAGCCGGGCTGGCCCTTGTGTGCCGCCTCCACGGCGTTACGCACGTCCTTGCGGTTGGACTCGGCCACCTGCAGGCGGAGGTGTCGGGCTGGGTGTCGGACGCCAGGTGGAGGCAGGGTTGTGAGCACTGCCGGCCACCGACTGGCTCACTGTGGCCCACAACAATGACGTGCACGGTGCAGTACCAGATGTTCAAGTTAATTGAAAAGCACAGCGAGGTAATTTCCTTCGAAGTAAACAGGCGAATATTGATATTTACGAAAGGACATGCGCAGTCAACTTCGGCCCAATGAGATATAAATATGACACGATATTGATAACAAGTCACACAGTTATACATTAAAGTCAAGACCTGAACTGAAATCAAGTTTTTAAAAACTTGCAAAGTGCACTGCCTGCAAATTCACAAATGCCAAAGCTTGCCTCGGTATTGCGAAAACGCATGGTGGATCTTTACCCCGCACCATTCGATGAGCCAATATGCACGACCGGCCAGCGGCATGCATCGTAACATGTGCTAAAGGCGCCCCATCATCCCTACCAAATGTGCGAATTAATCTCTGTCGGGATTGTCCCATCACCTGCACCAAACGTACGCCATCATGTGCCAGGGGCCAGGTTGGAAGAATGGGCTGGTCCTGGATTTTCCAGTCATCCAGAACATTGTCCTCCCCGAACATTATCCTTTCCCTTTACATGCTGGAAAGTTCAATGACACTGTTTGACGACTGGTAACTTACCGATTGTTGAAAACATTCCCAAAATTCACAGGAAGTACAAGAGAATCTCTGACATCACAAAATGGAAAATACACTCTCCGAATTGGATGAGCAAAATTTCCCTCTCCGCATCCAGAATCTCAAGATACAAATGTGTGCCCTCATCTGTGTCAGAGGTATATCATCACCTGTGCCAGATGGTGCCATCATCTGTGTCGGGGTATATCATCACCTATACCAGATGTGTGCCATCATCTGTATCAGGAATACATCATCACCTGCACCAAAGGTGTGTCACCATCTGCGTCAGGGGTACATCATCGCCTGTACCAAATGTGTGCCACCGTCTACATCTGGGGCATATCATCACCTGCACCAAATGCGTGTCACCACCTGCGTCAGTGGTGTTGTATTACACCGAATACATGCTATCACCTACATCAAGGGTGTCATCACACCGATTGCATGCTATCACCTGCGCCAGAGGTGTGCCCGCAGCTGACATCACCACCCGACTGTAGTTTCCGTCCGGCCTCTTCTGTGCGCCGCCGTAGAACAGCTTATAGGTGCGGTCAACTCTCGGCACCCCGGGCGATGCCTCCTTCACGTGCTGTGACGCAAGGCAACGCGCATCACGCACGCTCGGATATTAAGCACGGGATGCTATTTGGGCATACCTCTCCATTCCGCTTAAAATAGTACACATTTATTTCGATGCATCCAGTCACCAGCAGATTATCGTCCGTTCCTTCTGACACACAGATAATTAAAGTTATTCGAGATTTGAGTGCTTAAACTGCAGTGATCATGCTATTACAATGTCCTAGATTTCTGCCTGGCACCAATGTCCGCCCCAGTTCACCTGTTTGGCGAAGACATCCGTACCAGCTCACCTGTCCGGCGGCTATGTCCGTACCAGCTCACCTGTCCGGCGGCGACGTCCGTACCAGCTCACCTGTCCGGCGGCTATGTCCGTACCAGCTCACCTGTCCGGCGGCGACGTCCGTACCAGCTCACCTGTCCGGCGGCGATGTCCGTACCAGCTCACCTGTCCGGCGGCTATGTCCGTACCAGCTCACCTGTCCGGCGGCGACGTCCGTACCAGCTCACCTGTCCGGCGGCGACGTCCGTACCAGCTCACCTGTCCGGCGACTATGTCCGTACCAGCTCACCTGTCCGGCGGCGACGTCCGTACCAGCTCACCTGTCCGGCGGCGATGTCCGTACCAGCTCACCTGTCCGGCGGCTATGTCCGTACCAGCTCACCTGTCCGGCGGCGATGTCCGTACCAGCTCACCTGTCCGGCGGCTATGTCCGTACCAGCTCACCTGTCCGGCGGCGACGTCCGTACCAGCTCACCTGTCCGGCGGCGATGTCCGTACCAGCTCACCTGTCCGGCGGCGACGTCCGTACCAGCTCACCTGTCCGGCGGCGACGTCCGTACCAGCTCACCTGTCCGGCGGCGATGTCCGTACCAGCTCACCTGTCCGGCGGCTATGTCCGTACCAGCTCACCTGTCCGGCGGCGATGTCCGTACCAGCTCACCTGTCCGGCGGCTATGTCCGTACCAGCTCACCTGTCCGGCGGCTATGTCCGTACCAGCTCACCTGTCCAGCGGCGATGTCTGTACCAGCTCACATGTTTGGCAGAGACATCCGTCCCAGCTCACTTGCCCGGTGATTTGCTTGTTTGTTTATTGGGTGGCTCTCGACGCACTCTATGCACGATCACGGCTAATGGAGCCGCCCACACTGTTTCGCCACTAGGCCGCGGGTTTTGGAAATGTCCCGAGTGGTGCGAGTGTTGAACCCGGGACCTTTGGTACCCAGAGCTCAACACCTTAACCACTGTGCCATCCCCGCCCCTTGCCAGATGATGATGCTCGTCCCAGCTCACCTGCCCGGCGGAGATGTCAGGTCGGGACGGCTGGTCGAGGGCGCCAAATGACGCCAGGTCCATCTGGGGTGCCGGCCGCTTCGTGTCGCCCACCCAGCGCGGCTTCACGTACTCGAACAGACCCTCCTTGCCACCGTCGCGGCCGAAACCCGACTGCTTGTAGCCGCCGAAGCCGGTGGCCGCGTCGAAAAGGTTGTGCGAGTTGATCCACACCGAGCCGGCCTGACGGCACAGCGAACAGGAGAGACAGTCATGCAGCGTGAAAGGTCATACAGACAGACGGCGGAATGCATTAGGCATACCATCATACCGGATGTCGGTACGCCATTTCACATAGCTTGGTCATCTTGGGCATTCTTACCATTCCGATATACACAATATGTGGGGTCTGTGTCACCATTCCTGAGCCGTTCTTATTTGAAAATTTCGGCTGACATCAAAACCGGGTTTTTATTTTGGTTCACTGGCAAATCGCATTCCAAAATGCACAGGTGAGCCCATGCTCCTCAAGCTCTAGTAAAATCTAGTACGTTCAATATCCTGGGGGAAAGGTAGTTTGACAAAACCAATGGCATTGGAACGTTCTAATTTTGGCCAGTTTTGCAAAGCAGCGACCTCATTTCACGTCCAAAATCACGGACATGAAATGTTTTCCAAAGTGCTCCCACGTTGTAGATGGCCTAGTTCAATAGCAAAATCCCTTGCATAGCGAAACGATCAACTTGGCTGCACTTATCAGAGTCCATTGCGTCTCAACGTGGTTTTGGCCATCAAACGCTACGACAAAAAAGAATGCCAACGTACATCACGTATTTAACATTTCAACGTAACGGTTTTGACAAGGTAATGTATTAGGGCTAGTGAAGGTATAAACGTTTTTGTCGGTTGATAATGACATATAGGTTATGTCGTTGAATTATTACAGCAACAAATATGTACGTATTGATTTGTGTAGTTCGGATTTTTGAGAGCGTCAGTTGCCTTGGCTGTATTATGCACATAACTAACGTGTGGCTGAGGAGAATGAGTAGGATCTTTCATCAGAATATATCAATGGAGATGAAAGTAGCGAATACGGATTTTTCGTTGAAATTATCAAGAAAGTTGGTTTCCGATAGCAGTAGCTCCGAACCCATCAGTTTCTGAAGAAGATCGACTCGATAACAAAATGGAGGATCAATGGAAATTGGACGTGAAGCGTTTTATCTTTGCATGACAGCAGAGCACTCAGTCTTCCACATAACCACAACCAGCTAGCACAGAAGTCAGCTCATCTCAGATCTCAAACCCAGACTTCTGCGGCCCACCTGGATGTGCTTGGCCGTCTCGAGTGCCAGAGGCAGGTTCTCGGACCACACGCTGCCGCCCAGCCCGTAGATAGTGTTATTGGCCAGCGCGAGCGCCTCCTTGGCGGTGCGGAACGGCAGCGCCACCAGCACAGGGCCGAAGATCTCCTCAACCACCACGCGCGAGCTGGTCTGCACGCCACTGATCAGCGTCGGCGGGTAGAAGCAGCCGGCCGGCGCTGACACCTGGAACACCTGGCGTGCGTGCGACGGGGCGTCACGGGTCACACAAGGTGCAACGGAACGCTGGGGGAGGACACCTGGAACACCTGGCACGCGTGCGACGGAGCGTCACGGGTCACACAAGGTGCAACGGAACGCTGGGGGAGGACACCTGGAACACCTGTGATGCGTTCGAAGGACAGGGAACACACCTATATGGATAGCGTACAAAGATCACAATCCGCCGGTCACGACTGCACTTCCCTCATTCCATCTCTCCCCTCACCTCGGCTCCCTCCTTGCGCGCGCTCTCCACATACTCGGCCACGCTGCGTCGCTGGCCCTCGTCCACGATAGCACCCATGTCGAGCGCCTTGTCGAGGGAGTCCCCCAGTCGCAGCTTCTCCATGCGCGCCCGCAGCTTGGTCAGCATCGTCTCATACACTGACTGCTGCAGCAGCAGTTTGGAGCCAGCGGAGCACACCTGAGGACAGCGGCACCGGGTGTCGCTCGCTCCCACGCTCGCTCCCACGCTCGCTCCCACGCTCGCTCCCACGCTCGCTCCCACGCTCGCTCGCTCGCTGTCGCCAGCACGAGAGTCACCCGTAGCACATGAGCACATGGCTACGGTCGCCGCCATACTGTGCGGCCGATCAGGCCAGTACAAGAGTCGCCCGTAACACATGGCTAGGGTCGTGGCCATACTACGCGACAAATGTTGAACAGATCGCTTAGGTCAGAGTGGCAGATATTTAGCATCGGTGCGTCCAAATTCAGAGCTTTGGGTGAAACGACACGGAAGCGCATTTGAATCCAACATGAAAAAGTCGATATATTTAATCTTCTACTTGCTCGTATCAAACAACCTGGCAATAATGGCAAGTACAAGACAGCTAACTGAAATCCTTTCAGTTCCAAGATGGCTTATAAAATATGCAGGCAAGGATGAACAATATTCAGTAGTTGGTGCGACGAAACAAGTCAGGAAATAAAGGTGGGATACAAAAATAATTATGTCAGCGATTCAAGATGCTGGCGTAATTATTTGCTCTTATATAATGCTATTTGCTTTTATATAATGCATTTCCACACTTTCGAAGCGCACGAACTGTGACTATGCAAGTTGCAACCATCAATGCCATTTAATTATTAATACAGGACCAGATAAGCGGGTATCACACGGATCCAACGCAATCCAGTCTACCGCCGACCTGCCGACTTATAACAACTGGATCTGGCAGCACACTGAACCAGTGTGGTCAAATTCCTTTTCAGTCGAGCATTAGATGTAAACGAAAATCCCATATTTAGCATTAAAGATGTAGATAAATGTAAAAATGTACACACGACTTATCTAGGATTCAATAATACAACTATAATTGTGGCTAGTACACAATCAAGTGCCATAAAGTGATCAGGCTTAAGAACCACAGGGGCCATGAGAGTTAAGGATATACAAAGGGAAGACACAATAGTCCTAAAAAGTCACTCAAGCACACTGATCAATGTCATATCCTAATTTTCGAATAAGCTGTCTATGTCAACATATGTGGACGTAGATAGCTTGTTCACTCCACATCGCGCAACACACGCGTGGATCGCGTACGTGTGACTCACCTATATCAATCACACTTCATCCACCTGATTTATATTAAACCCATCCATCAAAACTGTTTCCATTCCGAACAGCACGATTAAACTCGAAAAAGAGAATGACGATAAGCTGACTGTTACACACCATGGATCTATCACATGCAATCAACATGGCCTCATATAAGATGCAGGTAGGAGCAAACTATATGACTTATGACATACAGCTTCCCAGTATGCATAGTTTCCCACAAAACTCCCAGAACTTGGACACACCACTCAAGTAGACCAGTACTCAGCATCGTCTGGCCAATCACTCTACCACAGCCTGGCTTGGTGATGACCTGTCAGTCAGACGACCTTCACTCAATAGTCAATAGTGACCTGATCAGCTCAGTGGTGACCTGTCACTCACCTGACCCTGGTTGAACCAGATGGCGTCCACCACACCCTCCACGGCAGAATCCAGGTCCGCCGAGTCGTACACCACCACCGGGCTCTTACCGCCCAGTTCTGAAACAGGGCGGCGCAGCGTCAACAGCCCACTCCCAAGCACATGGCCTGACGAGGCAGCAGGCTCTGCCAGTGCATGGCCGACAACCAATCATCCCCAGCCCCGCCGTCATCGACCTTTGGCTGGTACGTGTCATGACAGGCAACGGGTTACAAAGTTGGATCTCTGTCCGCCTGTCAACTACATCCTTATCTTCCTACATGAGCCGTGACACCGTCGATAGTGGTCCAATGTTCACGCCATGTACGACACACCAAACCATTACCAGTAGTGGTCCAATGTTCACGCCATGTACGACACACCAAACCATTACCAGTAGTGGTCCAATGTTCACGCCATGTACGACACACCAAACCATTACCAGTACTTGATCACTTAACGTTCACACACGTCACTGCTGGTAGTTGCCCTGATATCATGAGTTAGGCTTACAACTGGTATACATGGAGTCTAACCACAACGGGTCCTGGATGAGCTGTCGTGTTCGCACTCACCGAGTGACAGCTTCTTCCCCATGCCGGCGGTGGCGCGGCGCAGACGCTGGCCGATCTCGGTGGAGCCGGTGAAGCCCACCTTGTCGACGTCCGGGTGCGTTGCTAGCTTCTCTCCCATCGAGCCGGGGCCTGTCACCACATTAAACACGCCCGGCGGCAGGCTGGCCACACGAGCAAACACTACGTCAGAGCGCCCACTTCGTTGAACGGTTCGAACATGGTGCAGCGACATCTATACATCGGATTCCCAATCGTTGTTGCATAACTCACCGCTAGATGACCAAAAGAAAACGCCACGCTTTCCAGTTGAAAATACACATATATAGTGCACGATGTTACCTGTAACTACGCTGGATGGGTGTATCATGAGGTGCAGAATGACTATGTAGTAGAAAACATCAAAAGTGAAATCGAGAGACTACATTATTTATAACGGGAGAGAAAATGCTGATAAAAACTGCGCGATTAGTAAAATTACAGAAAACTGGGTGGTACGCTCCACACCTCGTGGACACTGCCGTGTTGTATGAAAGGAGAGCTAGTTAGCACTCCCCTAGACAAGGACGGAATACAAACACACATGGATATGGCACAGTATCCATCGTTTTTTTCTACCAGTGGCACCAACCAGCATCTGCGACTAGCGAGTGCAGACGCAACTATCACAGGAATATCCACATCGTAAGAGCTTTCTGTAGAGGACATCTAATGTTCGGAATACAGCAGGGGTTCACACAGCGTCGAAGTCAGATGACATGCGCCGGCTACTGAACAATATTATTAAGGGTACACAGAAGATTGCTGACGTTGGACAGAGGCAGCTAAGAGGCAGGTAATTTAGTGACAGTCCAGACCTGGCCTGTCAAAACTCCCGAGCGCTTCGGCGGTCAGGGCGCCTCCGCACCGAACTTTGTGTGCTGACTCGACCGGGCGTCACTGGGTCCACCAGCCCGCCGAATGTGATATATGAAGTTGCCAATGTCGGGTTGGTTGGTTATTTGGGCTTAGGGGCGCATCGACTGCGATGGTCATAATGTCGGGGGGAAAAAACTCTGAATAGCTGGATAATGACAACAATGAGCTCGGCATCAACAGTGGTGGCGACGGTGGTGCATGGCTTAATTAAGGGGTCTTCGGCTACCTGAGTCATTATACGCCCATCTCATCGACAGTCATGATTCGAGCCATATCTGCAAGTAGGCGAATAACGACAGTCAGAAGATGGAGTCAGTCAGATGTGTAAATAGCGTCAGTCATGAGCCGAGTGTACCCAGTCGGTAGGTGAGAAGTGAAAGTAGGCTGCTGGGTAATGCCACTCAGTAGCTACAGAGTGCCACTAAGTAGCCAGATCGTACCAGCCAGCAGGGGAGTACCGACACCCAGGCACAGCCTCGGCAAAGACAAATTGGCCGCGGGGAATGTAGCGTGTGCCTTGGTTCAAGTTCATAGTTCACGACACTATTGCCGAATGTCAAATTCCTTGCACAAGGGTGCCTGACAATCAAAATGATGTTGCGCTCCTGTAGTTGGGACACCAGTCGTGGTATGGCCACGGGGATCTGCCCCGCAGTAATGCGAGAGAGCAGGAACCAAAACTTGACTGTGTGTCTCTGTGTGTGTGTGGGGGGGGGGGATGAAATCACACAACTGCCAGGGAAATTTCCCCGCAGCTAGCAATTGAAATTTGGCATTTCAGCGAGATAAATTATTTTCAGTAATTTGCGTGGTTGAACAGATTTAAACCGGCCTAAATCGGCATAAAATACCGCAACACATGGACATACATTTCGGATAACTACACTGAACAATGCTAATATATAGTGGTCTTATAATATATGTGAACTATTCAGCATGGCCATCTGAAAAATGACAGAGGACTTTCAATGCTCATGAATTCCATTGAAAAAATGTACTTCCATCTACCTACAACGTAACATAGAAACACCAAAGGCGTCTGTTAGATGATGGTGGGAGATGGACATAGGCCCAATCATGGGCAAAATGTAGAAACCACTTCCCTATCTTTATCATGGGTAGACTGTTTAGAACTAAACTAAAAGTAATATCATCCATTTTATGCCAGCTTGTCAATGAAATCATCTTACCTCGGAGCATGATTGATGTATATGCTTGAAAACATTTAAGTACACTTCTTCCCAAAATTTCCCTTCCAACATTGGGTTCATTAGGAAGGATGAGATGCATCATGACTTAATTTGTTAACAATTCAGCAATGTAGCGAGCTAAAACAGTCAGATTAAATTAAGGAACTAGGATGGTGACTTTAATTGATGAAGTGAGACTACCACTGACTTTCATTCTTGACATGATTACGGGCATTCGAGCGAGTTAAATGCCATGGTAAACGAAAGCATGTCACACCTAAGTTGAGCACTTGTTTTCATGGAAACCAGCTTGAAATAATATAATTATTCGTAGGAATAAATTATGTGCATTTGATATGCACAAGAAGTTAGGAAGTGTGATCCACTAGCTATCGCAATTTAATTTGTTGGCCAGTTCTAATATTTTTGGCCATTCTACTTTTGACCAGGCGGTTTTAACCGGTTCCCACCAGTCAAGCAGATGCCAGTTTCTGTTGGCTGCTGCCAGCTCTGGCTGACGTGCTGCCCGAGGCCCTGCGTGCAGCCGGCCGCCACCGCCGCCACACCCACCCGGCCTCGGCGCAGATCTCGGCGAACAGCAGCGCCGACAGCCGCGTGTAGGTGGCCGGCTTCAGCACCACCGTGTTGCCCATGGCCAGCGCCGGACACACCTTCCAGGCGAGCAGCATCAGCGGGAAGTTCCACGGCACGATGGCGCCCACCACACCTGACGCAACGACACGGGCAGCCTCACCCAGACGCCCGCAGGTACCCGATCATGACAGCACACGACATCCGACAGTCGGTGACGAGTGGTCTAGGGGTAAGATGCTCGTCTCACAATCTAAAGATTGTAGGTTCGAGTCTCACCTGTCGCTACTCTTCGCCCGCGACCAATCGGCGTGAGAGATTGGCGACGCTATATGACTCAACGGTCGACGTGTCGTAAAACCAATAACCAACCGACATCCGACAGTCAAAGTCTACACGGGGGCAGGGATGGTCGAGCGGTTATGGTGTCGAACTCTGGATATCAAGGTCACGGGTTCAAAACTCGCACCGCTCGGGACATTCCCCAATCCCGCGGCCCACCGACGAAACAGTGTGGGCGGCGCCATTAGCCGTGATTGTGCATAAAGTGCGTCGTGAACCACCCAATATACAAACAAACAAATAAGTAAAGTCCACAGGACGATCTGCAGGCCACCCTGCAGCACTGGAGTATGTTGATATCTCCACACAAATGCATTATTATATGTATCAATTCCGTGATAATCAAGGGGTGGGAATGGCCGAGTGGTTAACGTGTTGAGCTCTGGGTACCAAAGGTCCCAGGTTCGACACTCGCACCACTATGGACATTTCCCAATCCCGCGGCCCACCATCGAAACTGAGTTACGGGCGCAATATGACCAGAGCAGTCGAAGCGCCAGAAAACCCAAATAACTAACTAACGACTGCACCGGCGAAATAGTGTGGGCGGCGCCATTAGCCGTGATCGTGCATAAAGTGCGTCGAGAACCACCCAATAAACAAACAAACAAACAAACAAACAAACTGTGATAATTAATGCATCGCCGCAGGTCACCAAACTAAATGATCGGCGTCTTTGGTCGAGCGATCGTTTGGTAAGTGGGGTGCCTTGTCGATCAGATTCTGTCCTCTTGCAACGCGCCCTTACACCACAGAAAAAGCTCCCTGGCACAGAGTTGACAGACAACGCTCGCGCACTCATGACATGCAACATTAAACACACTCTTTAGAATCTAGTAAGGGTATCTTTATCACCAACAATACATACATATGATGTATCATTGATGAAAAGGTATGCAACATACATGTGCTTTCACATGTGAGAGCTGGGTATATCTTTATGCATTAACGTTGCGCACTTATAGCGTCACATACCAGGCCCAAAGACCCTGACGAGTATCAGCTTACCAGTTTAGGACATATCACATCCACTAATCCCAGTACAAACAGCCCAGCCCAGCCACACACAGCACACTAGCCCGGTACAAACATCTCAGTCACACATGGCCCACAAACCCGGTACAAATAGCCCAGCCACACACGGCTCGCCGGCCCGGCACAAACAACCCAGCCCAGTCACACACGTCCACTGGCCCACTACAAACAGCCCAGCCCAGTCACACATGGCCCACCAGTCCAGTACAAACAGCTCAGTCACATACGTCCACTCGCCTGTTACAAACAGCCCAGTCACACACGGCTCAACAGGCCGGTACAGTCACACACGGCCCACCGGCCCACCACAAACAGCCCAGTCACACACGGCTCAACAGGCCGGTACAGTCACACACGGCCCACCGGCCCACCACAAACAGCCCAGTCACACACGGCTCAACAGGCCGGTACAGTCACACACGGCCCACTGGCCCACCACAAACAGCCCACCACAGAGTCAGCCACCAGCCGTGGCTCCGCAGGCCGAGTGACGGGCGCGCGCCTACCGAGCGGCTTCCAGCCGGCCATCTGGGTGTCGGCCAGCTGCGCCCAGCCGGCGTGGTGATACAGGTGGCGGATCACGATCGGCACGTCGCAGTCGCGCGTCTCGCGGATCGTCTTGCCGTTGTCCATCGAGGCCAGCACGGCCATCAGACGCGCGTGCTTCTGCAGGTGCCGCGCCACACTGCCGGGGTACGGGCGCGGGGTGTGATGGAGCGCTGGGTGCCATGCCACCCAGCACAGCTTCTGGTGAAGCCTCATTATCCGAGTTCGGGTGCAGAGCGTGATAAAGATGTACTACCTCTGGTACAGTGTGTTGGAGCTCCACTGTATTGGGTACATTTTTGATTGAGTAACACTGTCTGCGGTATAGGATGTGACCAAGGTATACTATCTGGATACAGGACATGATGAAGCTATATGGTCTGGGGTACAGGATTTCATGAAGCTGCGCTGTGTAGTACGTGATATAATGAAGCTATGCTGCCTGGGGTCCAGCATATGATGAAGCTATAATGTCTCCGGTACAGGTGGTGATGGAGCAATATAGTTTGGGGTACATGGTGTGACGAAGCTATCTTGTCTGTGATACAGGGTGTGATGAAGCTATATATACAGTTTGGAGTACATGTTGTGATGAAGCTATACATTCTAGGATACAGGGTGTGATGGACACATACTCTTTGAGATACAGGGTGTGATAGCAACACCACTTGGGTAATGCATGGTAGAGGCTAGACTAGAACAAGATTACAATGCAACACACAGAAGCTGTAAGACAGAGCTATCAAAATGAAAATGGTAAGATATCAAGCCACATTGGCAAGAACAGATCATGAGAAATATAGCAACATTTCTCAGGTGCAAACTGTATGCACAAACTGTGCACAATCATGTTTCACAGATGTTCCAATTACCGACAACTTCACCACTTCTTTACCAACTGTTCAAAGCCTCATCCAAGAGTAGCGTGCCTACTCTCTCCACCATCCTCAGAGACATAAAACGATTCCCATTAGCTCAAACAAGCTCAATTCATGATGCTATCATCAACAGCAAACAAATAGATAAGTGACCGAACAGTGCACGAACAGTATCCACGCAGATACACCAGGGACCGACACCTCGCCGGACGGACCACAACACGGGCGGCAGACATGCAGACGATGTCGCCCCTCACCTGTAAAGGTGGCGCGCGCGCGCGTGCCCGCTGAGCTGACTCCAGGAGGTGAATGCGTGTCGTGCGGCGGCCACGGCCGTGTTGACATCCTCCTCGGTGCCCTGCACGGTGGCGGCCAGCACCTCGCCGGTGCACGGGTTGCGCGTGTCGTAGGTGCTGCGCTGCTCGGGCCGCACCCACCCATTGTTGATGAAGTGGCCCAGACTACGACCGTGGTCTTCCAGCCACGCCTGCAAACCATAGACCAGTGTCGCGAAAGTAGACCAGGCTTGAATTCCCAAATTCACTTCCGGGAAATGAGGAACCGCGAGTGGAATAAGAGCTAACAGTTTCACCATTATGGAGCTCTGGCATGTTCCTACCTTTTTGTTGGAAGACATCTGCTTCAAAGTTAGATGTTACACTATGTGTGTCATATTGCCTTTGCTATTCCCCACATCAGTAATGATCTTAAAGTATTTGCTTTGTATCTTGCACAAAAAATTAATTCAGACCACTACCATAGACTATATCAGTCCTCTACCATACCCTTTATCAAATCACTACCCTACACTCTAGGTGTCATGGAGCTGAATTGAGTTGATGTGCTTGTGTGCATGTTTATGTCATAGACACTATCATTGTTACATGAAAATGACTGATGGTGCTCAATAAGTTGTATTGGATATGGGAGCTGTGATTGCGAGCACAGCATGACCTAAATAGCTATGCATATAAATTACTCATCATGGTTAAATATTTTCTTGGGTATACAGAGTGACACCCATATGTAAAAGGAAACTGCAATTATTGACCAAAGGCATTCAGTTTGTCCCTAACTGAGGGAGTATTATGGGTACACTCTGTCTCATTCAGTCTCAGTCTCATGGCAGTAAATACACAGATCAAGCTTCTAGAACATCACAAAGCAGACTCACCCTGGGTTGAGGCCTACATCAGCTACTCTATGTTCACAACAAATTGGTGGTAGGGATGGTGGATTTGTGGCTCAGAGCACACAGACTAGCTTGATCATCTTATGTCCAGTCCCATCAATTTAGGAACATTTGTTTGCAACCGTACAGGTTCTTCTAAATGTACCTCATTTCCGAGCCTCATGCCATAGCCATGGAATCCATGGCACGTCACAGTCAGGCAGGGGAAGTATAAGCCTCACCCATGATATGTTACAACAAGGTTCTGGAAGAGGTCAAAATCCTGTAAATCACCACATTCCTGTGCACAAAAATAATTTCCTTGGATTCCATTACATTTATACAGGCTTTGATTAGTGCACCAAAGGGAGGCAATGACTCCTCATGCAGCTGTGTCCTTGCTAAGTCTGCAGCCTGGATGCAAGGGGAAATGCATTGCCTAACAAGATGTTTGTATTTTGGTGATTAAGTTAGCAGCTGCTATGAGGAGAGGGTCAATTGCACCCTCCCCTATGGCTGAAATTTTGCAGCTAATTCATACATGCACAACATATCCCACCATACAGGGCCCAATCAAGGAATTTCAGCTCTGAGCACTCTATTTTCCTGTCTCCACCCCTTACCCAGCGATGCTAACATAGCTAACTTTTATTAGAACAAAATTTGTTAAGCAGAAGGGAGGGCTGGAGTGAGCCCTGAACTCTGGCTTGCACAGGGGGTTAATGTCACCTCCACACTGATTTAACCTAACCTAGCTTAACTTTCCGTCTGTAAAGTTAGCAACAGTCACAGCAGACAGATCCAGCAGATGGCTCCAGCCAACTCATACATCAGCTTGGTACAGAACAAGAACCTTGGGGTTTTTTTACGACGCATTCAACCACTAGGTCGTATAGCGTCGCCAACCTGTCACGCCGATTGGTCACGGGTGGACTCAGTGATGCAGTCGGTTGTGAGATTCGAACCCACAATCAAGAATCCAGCACTCTACCAACTGAGCTACCACGACCCTCCAGCTTGGTACAGATTCATCCTTCGAAACCAATGAAAAATGATAAACACAATTTATATAATTCCAGAAAATCAGCAAGAAGTGATAAGAGAGCAGTCACCATTATGTATAACTTATGCAATGTATGATCTCATTTACTGTAAAAAAGAGTTAAATTTGTGCTTTCAGGTCATTTTTGAATTCTTGGACTTTCTCTAATGCAATGCTTATGATTGGGGCTGGAATGATGTGACCACCAATTTCCTCTGCAAATGCTTAATTTTTAGTTGGTAGGTAAAACGCTAAATTTGTAGTTTAAGGGTAATTTCTGAATTCTGGGAATTTCTTTTTCTAATGCAATGTCTATCAATGTGCTGAACATGATGTGACCAATTATTTCTTCTGTAAATGTATACTTTTCTGTTGGAAGTCAAAATAACACCCAAAAAGGGGCATGGAGTTGGGTAGCATAGCATAAGAAGTAAAGTCTAAAATCAAGAAACAAATGATGCAACATAATATAGCCTAGCCTAACCTTCCATGCAAGAAAGCAAATTATTGTTTTATAATGGAAATTTTCCACACAATTCTTTTACCTAAAAATTTTCTACTTCAAAAACCTAACATGACCTTACCTGGAATAAGATAGCCTAAACTGTTCTTGAAGAAAGAAAAAAACTTGTTTTTGGAAGAAGAAAAAATTATAACTTACAATAAACCCTAACCTAACCTAACTTCACCAAATCTAACCTCTTTGTATACCTCATGGGGGTAAAATGTATGTAAAACCTGCCTTGTGGCTACCTTAAACTGCAATATCAGCAAAATAACACAAAAGAGGAGGCATCAAGTTTGGTATCATAGCATACAAAATAATGATAAAAAGAAAAAATCCAGAAAAAAACAGAGCATAACCTAGCTTAGCCTAGCCACCAACATAAGAAAAAATACTTAAGCAAAAACTTAAAATAATTTCATTTCTTTTCTCAATTTGTACCTATATGTAACCTGACATAACCACTTCTTGAAAAAAATGGGAAAATGGGACACAATTTTGTAAAATAAACTGAACATTTTCCAGCTTTATAGTAACTGAACCTGACCTAACAAAACATACCTCCTCATGCAAATTTTTGCCCTCCTGGTGCATTTCATTCCATATTTTGTCTGCAGCTGGTGTGGCTCATCAATACTTTTACCATACTTTGCATTCTGGGTAAAAACATAGTTCCTTCAGAGATCAGATATAGGTACCTAGGTAGTGTACAAGAAGGAAAAAGAGTGTTGACAGTATTATTGGAGATCAAGGTAACATTTGATTCTTTCAATTTTGTCCATACAATGTATTTTAATGTGAAAAAGATGATGCAACCACTCGTTTACTTTTCATTTGGCAAAGGAATACATGATCATAACCTTCACTCTGCAAACTAGCCCATCGTGTACAATTATCCACACCTGGTTTGTCAGACATGATAAAGAGGAAATTTAACACTTCATGCACTCTATTCAATACTCGTTCACATTGAAAACCTTATGTTTCTGGCTTAATTCTATATTTATTCCTGACAAGGAATATTTGCAGCCAGACGAGTCCATAACCTTTGATCAAGGCAGGAAGTTCCTTGCAATGCTGTTAACGTTAATGACAGCTCTAACAATGTTGATGAGATTTGATGACATCATGGCCAAAGTTTGTTTGGAACGATTCTGGTTTTCCAGTTAGGTTACGTTAGATTATATTATGCTACATTATATTTTATATACTATGCTGTTATCTTAGTCTAGGTTAGGTTAGGTTAGGCTATTTTATGATTTGTCTATGATTTACCTATTCATATGTAATTTTTGAACTCTTTATTATAAGCAGAACAATCAGAAAATGTCAGTAGACAAACCAGATGTGGACACATGCAAGATATGCCACTCATCAGTGTAAGTTTAGCTTTGTGGTGTATTTGTAGCATTCCAACATCTCACAGAATCATTAAGTTTTCTGTTGAGGACAATCATGCAAGATTATAATTTTTCTGACAACACAGTGTCATTCCCAGCAATGTTATTTACTCAAATTGTTCCAAGGTCTGCAAGTATTTGTTTTTTTAATGGAATTCCATGGCAACAAAATTCATAAATCCTTCTTGAAGGATTCAAGCTTTATAAGCCACAGTCCAAATGCTGTGCTGGTCAGTCCGACACCATTGAGGTACAAATGGACGAGCCACAGCCTGGACAATCCCATTAAGGTACATAAATGGGTATTTTTTGGATAAAAGGGGTTTTTTGAATTTTTGTAAAACAAATTCAGAATATGATGTTTATAAACATGACTAAGAAGATGCGACCACTCATTTTCGGTGATGATGCTTACTTTTCAATTTGAACGATGATGTCACATCAGTACGGTTTGATGACGTCATACGTATGGCACCAGTGTTGCAAAACATACCATAAATTTTGTTAGGATTGTGACTGGACAAATGAAATATGTACCCAGGGAAAGAAGAACAACATTGTTTGGTTGTATACTCTAAGTCCATACCTGAACTAAAAAAAAAATATTTGGAGTAGCTTAATCTAATGAAAAGTCACTTTATATTTCCTCAAGTGGCTTTGCATGAAGTTTGAAAAATAAATCTAACCTAACCTAACCTAAACTAACTTAAACTACCTGTAAATTTTTGATAAAAGGTGTTTTAATTTACACCTTTTATTAGATAAAAATTACCCAGTTAGTTAAGTTAGTTTAGGTTAGGTTAGTTTAGTTTAGGTTAGGTTAGATTATATTAGATTAAGCTACTTTGACCATCTCATTAAGGTATGTGAACCATGCCATATGTATGATTGGCATGGTTCAGTGTAGAGTGCAACCAAGAAGGGCCCTTGTGGCTCATAGTTGCACTGATCTTTATGTCTTTATGTCTTTATGATGTCATCATACCGTACCGATGTAATGTCATTGTTTGAATTGAAAAGTAAGCATCAGTGCCGAAAATGGGTGGTCGCATCTTCTTAGTCCTGTTCATAAACATCATATCCTGATTTTTTTCCTAAAAAATTCCTAAAAACACCTTTTATCAAAAATTTACCAGTTAGTTTAGGTTATATTATATTATATTAGATTAAGCTACTTCGACCATCTCATTAAGGTACGTGAACAGTGCCAAACGTATGACGTCATCAAACCGTGCTGATGTGACGTCACCGTTCAAATCGAAAAGTAAGCATCAGTGCCGAAAATAAGTGGTCCCATCTGCTTTGTCATGTTCAGAAACATCATATTCTGAATTTTGTTTCCAAAAAATCCAAAACACCTTTTATCAAAAATGTACCCATAAATATTTGCAGCATTAACTCATAAAATACAGGTAATATTGTAGCACAGGTCCTCCAGATCATGCCAATGATGTAATCAATTGTATTGACCGCCGCTGACTTAAAAGTAATCATTTGCAGAGAAAATGAATGGTCGCATCGTCTCAACCATGTCAAAAAGCATTGCATTAAAAAATTTGAAAGAAGCAAATTTTACTTTGATCTCCAAATTTACCCTATTGACAATGACACCTTAGTATCTTTCGTCATCACATAGTGTCTTGCTTTGATAGGCTTAACCTAGATGCCCCTGTGGGTGTTATTAAGCATACACACACTTTGTGACCTCATGACTTTAAAATGAGAACACAAATTTAAATATTTACGAACAAAAGTAGAGGCAAAACCAGCGCATGACCCGGAAAAGCATATCCAGACACAAGCACCACCTGAAGTCAAAGAGAGACGAAAGTATCCTATCATACCTTGGCAGTTTTGTCTGACTCAGGAGCAGGTCCATACTCCATGGACTCGTAAATAGCAGCAATTTTGGCACCACTCGGCCCACTACCCACCGCGCCAGCCATTGCCGCAACCCCACGAGTGAATACCCGACAACCACAAGAAAGGCGATGATTCCCGTTCATAATGTAACTGAGAGTCCGGCGGCCTTGGGCGTAATACAGACTGAATAAGTAAATAAAGCGTGTGTGACACATGACTCTCTGAACGAAGTTATGGCCGTGGTAGAGGGTAAACTTCACCTGTTTGATAGCTTTCCTTCGCGCCAGCCTTTAGACTAAATTTGGTAACATGTTTGCACCGCTGTTATTGAATGCTGCCAAATGTCAGTTAGAGTTACGGCGCCGTGGGGGTGGGTGTGCGGCTCCTGATTCGTGGAGATTCCTCGCTTCGCTTTACATGATTTGTTTTATTCCGTGTTTGTGCCACATCTACAAGGCACCGTTTTAACGACATCTCTTGCGAAAGGTATGTACTCATTTCAGAAATAAGTTCTGATGATATTTACTTTCTGTCCAACCAGCTAAAGCTTGTATTTGAACGGCAGGCATTGTCAAATCAAAATAGGTACGGTTAATATGTTGTGTACTTAGGCATTTTCTCTATTTTCGTTCCGATCTCATGACAGCAGCGCAGTCATATTTGAGCTGATTATGATGGATATACGACCCCCAATCACCGAGCCTTTTATGAAGAGTAGAACGCATTGGTGGCGGAACGTCCGAATGGTTGGGGACAATGCACCTACGAGGTCGATTCTTTCCAGTCAACGCCACAAGGTTAATGTAAAATTTCCGGACGTCGGGGAGAAACACCGTGCCGTGTCTCGTCCCCTGCTCCACCGCCTTATATGAGAGAAGAATATTCAGCAGGATGGCTGTAAACATTTCTACTAGGTGCACGTCTCGTTTTATTGTTGATTTTCCAGTACGAAAATCGCAAAAATGCACGTGTTTATTTCCGGGACTTCGGATTTCGGGCACCCTAGACAAGGGCGTCGCCACTCCATGGGTCCGGACGGCACCTGGGATCAGGTAGGTATGTCCGTGAAGTTACCAACAGCCATAGCAGACGGCTCCAGCAGATAGCTCCAGCAACAAGCAACTATGCCAACTAAAATATTGTTATGGGGCAGGTTTATGAAGATATAGATTATAGGGTATTGAAAAACAAGTCGCAGATGAATACATGGCTATATAAATTTACTCCATGACATACATTTAGTTACAACCGGTGGTTGCTGGAACCATGCACAAAAAATCAAATTGCAACTAAATACACGTCATGGAGTAAATTTACATAGCCATGCATTCATCTGTGACTTGTTTTTCAATACCTTGTCATGTATAGTTGCATTAATTTGCCGCATAACATTAATTTAGTCCGCATAGTTCAAGTTGCTTGCTGCTAGAGCTGTCTGCTGGAGCCATCTGTAGTGGCTGTTGTGCTAACTTCACGCACTGGAGGCATGTCGCCCCTCCCCCCCCCACAGAAAGGTGGCACCTCTCCGGCTGAGAATGCTCCTTTGGGAACCTTCTGGTACACCCCTACCCCCACTCAACGGATTTGTCGGCAAAAGTCGCTCCTTTGAGATGAATAGACTCAGTATAAGAAGACGAGGACTTTCATTATACTCGAGTCCCCCCATGCTGAAAGACTTCTTATTCCTCCGAAGGCGGAAGAAGTCCCATTTTCCAATTCCCATTTCCATTTCCCATGAGAATGCCTGACTCCGCCTCTGCCTGGAATAGGAGACGGCACAGCCTTACTCCTCATAACAATTGTTCCTGCGCCTCTGGGGTTGGGCACCATCTGGAAGCTGAAGGCAAGGACGCCCCTGTTCCTGGACTCTCCCCTCACTTGTTACATCTGTTCCCATTGGTGCCACTGTGAAATTGATGGGGGATTGATGTTTTTGATGGGATTTTTAAAAATCCGAAGGGAGGGGAGACGTCATCGGCTGGGAAAAAAAATCGTTGATCAGGGGGAGGGGGCGATACACTCGAGCGTTCTGGAGGGGCGCTCAATGGTTAAGCTTTGATCTGGTTTGGGGCCAAATAAATGATTGGTGGTGCATTTGCCTCCCTTAGCGCATGCAAAGCGACACCCCTACCTGTAACCCAGAAGACATTAGCGCACGTCAGGCGTCTATAATTTTCATCTCTCTCTTGGCGCTTCCCCAAACACGATATTTTGAACCGTCCTGGCGCTTCCATCTGAAAACTCGTATTACGCCCACAACTTCCGCCGTGTGAAAAGAGGGTTGGTTGAGCGGAGGGAGAAACTAACCGTTTTAGGTTCATTCCTTCCAAGCAACGATTGATAGACGTATTATTGATTAAGTTTGATATTGCGTTCTGAAAAGATCCAGCGGATCCAGAGACTGGATGGTGCGGGTATAGAGCACTGGATTTTCCCGTCGAATACTTTATGCAGTATGCACCGTCCATATGCATGGTGTTGAATTCGACATCTGCCCATCTATCTCCTATGGAATATGGACTCCGCCACTAGCGCAACCAGGGGGCCAAGGGCCATGGCCCCCCCCCGAAATTTTTTGGGGCCCGGTCCGAGCCAGGGGCCCGCGAAGCGGGCCCCTGGCTCGGAGTGGGCCAGCCTACTCAGAGCCCTGGCTGGGGGCCCGCGAAGCGGATCTGTGGCTCGAATCAGGGGCCCTTTGAACCAACTGAAAATCTGGGGGCCCGTTTTAACCAGGGCCCGCCTCGAACCGGGGCCCAATTTGATTCAGGGGCCCGCATTGAACCAATAGCCCGCTTAGAACCAGGGGCCGCTTCAACCTGGGGCCCTGTCTTGAACCAGGGGCTCTCTGGAACCAGGGGCCCGCTTCGAACCGGGCCCACTTTGATCCAGGGGCCCGCATTGAACCAATAGCCCTCTTAGAACCAGGGGCCCGCTTTTACCTGGGGCCCGCCTCGTTTTAGTTTTTACAAACATAGGGGCCCGCTCAAAAGTAAGTGCATGTTTTCCGCAGACTTTTTAAAAACATGATGGGGGCCCGCTTGCGAGGGGGCCCGCTCTCCAACCGTGGCCCCCCCGAACTGAAATCCTGGTTGCGCCACTGGACTCCGCCACGGCAGGATCGTTGGATATATTACACATTTTAGGTCATTCTTTCCATGCCACCGATGCGCATAATATAGTGCAACAATGCTAGGTGGGCGAGATGGGAACATTGGTGACGGAAGAGAATTTGGATCGTGTGTGTGTGGGGGGGGGGGGGGGTGCGGGAAAAGGGGACAAAGAAGTTCATGGGGCCTCGTAGCCCCAAGGGTCTTCGTTCTAAAGACCCGTTGACTTTTACGAGCCCGGGCCCCCTTGTTTTCCATGATGTGTGCATCTAAAACGGGTGTCAGATGCTCAGCAACGTCGTTCGTTGAAGTGGGGTGGCAAATGGAAGTGACATTTGAGGTGAAAAATAAGCTTTCTATTCAGGGAAATTTCATCCTGCTGTTAGCAGTCAATGAACGCTTGCGGTGTTCTCGCGTTTGCTTTGCTCAAGCTGCTCTATGGGTGTTGGATTCTGTATGGACCCAAGCGACCTTCTCATGATGGTCCTGAGACCATAGACAATGATTTAGCGATGCTATTAAGAAGCTTTCGCAATGCTAGAGGTGATACAATCAAAGTGCATTGGAAGGGCTAGCTGGAAGCCGGCTTAATACTCACGGCGCCTAATTCCAATGTTTATAGATATCGGCTAATAACACTGAAACACACAATGCATATATAGCTATTTAGAAGGCTGGACGGCGCATTAAGATGGGGGAGTTCAAGCCCCTCTATAGCGATAAATTCAGCCCGTGTATCTGGTCAAGAATCCTTCAGGAAATAATTCGGAGACCACTGGCATTTGAGTACAAGACAAAGAGAGCAACATCTTCAGCTTTTAACGATCCATAACACATAACCCTTCGGTATTACTTGGAGAGGCGCACATTAAAATGGCCACGCCTCCAACCATGAGATCGTTCGTTCTCCTGGGAAATACTCGGACATGTATGCCCCTTTTTGCATGCGATTTCCATAAGCGTAATGTTACATCCAAAAATGCTGAGGACCTTTTTCCAATGGTGGCAGAGCCCACGCTTTCAATCAACGCATCCCTCGCCGTTTGGCAGCTATGGAGGTCCACTTTTGAGGTGAACTCTTCGCCACGGTAGTGAACAGGAGACGTATCCCCTCACAAACGTCATGGAATTTAACGTTTCATCTATGACGTTGCATGGCAAAAATCAACCTCTTCTCCCTTTCGAAAATTTGTGGCGACGCCCAGTGGCATCTACAATTCGGTTTTAAATTACCCTTCCCGCCGGAGCATGTGTCATGAGGGACCAAAGGTGGAACTGTGTAGGTATTGGGGAGTTGGTTCAAGCCCGCATCGATTATCATAGCTTAATCATTAAGCCTGTGGAGTACACTAGATTAAATATAATGATCAGCTCTATCAGATATGCTGCCAGGCTTCCACTTCTGATTCAGACTTGGTCTGGGGTGTCCACGATGCATTCTTGGTCCAGAATATCTAGTATATGTTCACTACATCCTAGTGTTAATTTTGTTTAGGGCAAGGGTTCGGAACCCCCAAATACCGCCGGAATTTCAGCCCTGCTCTGCCCCTGCCTCACTCGTCGCACGCTGTTGTGTCCATAGTGTCACCGATAGGACGACAACAAATATTGTAGATGCACATGGACAGCTACTGAAATGGAACAACTTCTCTCAGATGAGAAAAACGAAGTTAGCGTACTTTAGACCTAGCGCATTGATGCAAATTTATAATTAAATGTGTTTAGTTTTCAAGGAAACCTCAAATTTTGTTCAGTTTTGTCGACTTCGGAAAATGACCGGAGCATTTTGTCCATAGCCCGCGAAAATAGCGTGTCTGAGAAAGAAAGCGAACGGTGCGTTTCATGCTGACGCTGTTGACCTGCTTTCAGGGGTGTCCGCCCACCGCCAAGATGGCAGACTGCAGCGAGTCGAGCGTGCGCGTCGCGGTCAGGTACGTCTCACTGGTGCCCAACTCTCAGCTGTCCGGCTACGCACCCGGCCGCCGCCACATACACTCAGATTGGCCTCAAGCCGGGCTTCAGGCGCGCTCAGTCGATCCTGACGATTCTGTTCAGCTGGCGTTCCGTCGCAAAGGCAGACTGCCGCCTGCCGGTGAGCCAGCGGCGTCGGTAGTCTTGATGATCCCAGACGTCTGTCCCAGCCGCCACACATAGACCGAACGCAAAGGCAGACTGCCGCCTGCCGGTCAGCCAGCGGCCTCGGTAGTCTTGATGATCCCAGACGTCTGTCCCAGCCGCCACACATAGACCGAACGCAAAGGCAGACTGCCGCCTGCCGGTCAGCCAGCGGCCTCGGTAGTCTTGATGATCCCAGACGTTTGTCCCAGCCGCCACACATAGACCGAACGCAAAGGCAGACTGCCGCCTGCCGGTCAGCCAGCGGCCTCGGTAGTCTTGATGATCCCAGACGTCTGTCCCAGCCGCCACACATAGACCGAACGCAAAGGCAGACTGCCGCCTGCCGGTCAGCCAGCGGCCTCGGTAGTCTTGATGATCCCAGACGTCTGTCCCAGCCGCCACACATTGACCGAACGCAAAGGCAGACTGCCGCCTGCCGGTCAGCCAGCGGCCTCGGTAGTCTTGATGATCCCAGACGTCTGTCCCAGCCGCCACATATAGACCGAATGCACAAGGTGCGTTAGACACCTTGTGCATTCGCACAGACGACGGCATATGCATGCCGGGCTTATTCCATTTGCCCGTTTCGTGTGCTGGGGCCAGTCGTTGTAGCGATTCATGCACTCCCGGAGCATTAACCGGAGCGAGATGGTTGGTTCGCGCTTTGGAGTGCTCGTAACGGTGGCTTTATGAGATTAGGTTTTCAGAAACTGCTACACAGCGATGTTGAGACACACATCGCGCTGGCCGCCATCGTTGATGTATTATTTTTAGGGAGCTGTGGACGATTACTGAGACTGTCAGTCACGCAGTTCGAAATATATTTCACACGAATGGATGGGTGGGGGAGGGGCCGTAGTATTTCCAGAGACCAGATTCGCTGAGTGCGCACGCAGATGACCGCAGAACTTGTTTCCGTGATGCAGTTGTGCGTCATATTGTGAAATATGCCCTACTTGGTTCGACAGCTTCTGGGCGGTCACGGTCAGTACGGCTTGAATGACCTTCAAGCCCGCTGGGTAATGTGCAACGTGTGTGGCACGCAGACGAGCCAGCCACTGATTGATCGGTGATCAACCTGGAGCGAGTCGAGACGAATTGCAGGGATATCACTCCAGTCACGGAATCCAAGCGCCAACCACATCCACTCATCCTGTCCGCCGGGGCCTCCTCTGGCATGTTGACCGTGAGAGCCGTTCCCCTCCCTCGTGACTCATGATCGCCTCCAGTCAAGTCGCATATTCAATTGCTCAAGCATTACTTGAGGTGGGAAGTGGGAGCTCGAAAGGCCTGTATTTGACCTAAATGGAGTTAATTGTAGCGCCCACCCCCTCCCCGGTGAAATTATGTCAGACGAGGCACTGCCGTCCCCCCCCCCGCCCACCCCTATCCTGGTTGTCGTTCTCGGTACACTATTTTCTCCATCTCGTCAATCCTATGGTATCGACACGGCCGGAGCAGGAGGAAAATACTTTAATCCAAATAGCAGGCGCCTTCGCGGCTGAACTGCCGTTGGTTGCTGCGCGTATTCCACGCCATCCTGCGCGTATTCCACGCCATCCTGCGTGCATTGCATCTCGGTCGTGTCCGCCGGTGCTGCCGCTCGCTTGGCGCCGTATCGATCGAGACTGACGCGCCACGTGGCGGTCTTCCTCTCCCCTGCTCCCCCGGCTGTCGCCCCTGGGCGACCCTCGCGGAACCCTGGGGGACCTAGTCTGCGCACGCTCGCCCCGCCCGGGGAGGGGCAGATGGAATCGGGTGGCGACCGTCGACTGAAATGTGCCGAGCTGCTGGCAGGTGTGACGTCATGGATTCGGCGCGCGGTGCGACGCGCATGTGAGTCAGAACGCCGGTTCATTGATTCAATCGCTGCCCAAGTAATGAGAGTTTGTTTGGTCAGGAATTCAGGCCTTGCATTTATCACCGGGCCGGGCCGACCAGGAAAAATGGCCGGCCCGATGCGAATGGCTGCACTTTCAATAGTGGACCCGGTGTACTTTTGGTGCACCAATTAAGGCATGTGATGGAGCCGCGGCGTCGTGTGCCGACCATGCAGTCGGAGGCCTTGTTGGCGAGCTGAGCTCGTGCTGCCGACTGAGCTAGTGCAAAGTCATGCATGTAGGTAGGCAGCATATGAAGGCGCCATACTTGATTGGTGGCCAAGTACTATCTGTGACTCAGCAGGAGAAGGACTTAGGTGTTATTTTGAACACAAAATTGGGGGCATCAGAACAGACCAAAGAAGCCAGGAAGAAGGCACTAAGAATGCTTGGGGCAATACAGAGGAATGTGTCATACAAAAGTGCGGAGGTCATCAGGAAGCTTTACTGTGCATATGTCAGGCCACATTTGGAATACTGTGTCCAAGCTTGGTCCCCTAGTTATGAGAAAGATTGTTGGCTTTTAGAGAGAGTACAAAAGAGGGCAACAAAAATGGTTAATGGTATAGACAACCTGGCATATGAGGAAAGATTGAAGAAATTGAATATGTTTTCACTTAGATATAGAAGGCTGAGAGGAGATCTCATCGAGGTTTTTAAATTTGTTCATGGTCAGGAACAGGGATATCTCAGGGAAATGTTTGAATTTAACAGAAATGATGCAATTAGAGGTCAGCAATTCAAAATTAAAGTTAATCACAGCAGGACAAGGTTAAGACAGTCTTTCTTCACCAACAGGGTAGCAGAACACTGGAACCAGCTGCCAGGAACCATTGTCAGTAGCAACACACTGAACATCTTTAAAAACGGCATAGACAATCATTATAAGAATAGGGGGCTTGTTTTTCTGTATTCCAGGGAGGGTTGATAGACAGATTTGGTGGGCAACTGGTTCAGTGTCGAAAGTGCAACCAAGAAGGGCCCTTGTGGCTGATAGTTGCACTGATCGTTTATGTCTTTATGTCTTTATGACGTGACGCTGCCCGTGCTGGGACGCGCCGGTCGGTCACATTCGTGATGCGCCGCCGTCCGTCACGGCCGGGGCCGGCCGACGCCAGCCCAATTGCCGCACCGAGCCCCACCTGCGACTGCAAGTATTTCAATTAACACGTTTACGACCGGCCGCGCTCCGAATTCGCCGCGATACTGGCGGGAGTGTTGGCAGTTTGAGCAGCTTGCCATCGACGTGCTGCGGTCACTGCTCCCGACCCGAGGTGGCTATCGTAACCTCTGTCAACGCATGCAGCCCCTGTGGTCTTCATGGTCTGTCACGCTGGTGCAGGTCTTTGTCTGGATACACTTTATCCGTTTTATGACAGCCATGTCCGTGCCGCGTTGCGTTACACGTTGCGTTACGGTACGCACGTGTGTATGGAGCATTGCGATGTGTAGTGTGTAGTGTGTAGTGGTATGTTTTGCCAGGCAGCGTTGTGGGACGTTGACGCGGCAGAGCGGGACGCGCTGCGGCCGCGTCTGTGTGGCCTTTGTTAGCGCGGCCCACCAGTCGCGGTGGCCAGGCGGAGCCGGCGCCCGCGCGGCGGATGCGGCGTTCCGCGCGGCTGATCACGTCTGCCTGGACGCCGGCACCCTGGCGTACGAAACGCGACATGTCTGTCCTGCCGGCCGGACCTGTCCTTATTTCTGGCTCCGGGGTCCGTATGTTCATTGGTTCTAGCACTCCTCCTATTCAGGCTTGAAACAAAATTGAAGACATTTGGTCCGAGGCCTTGCTGGGGTGGTTTTATGGACCATGAATCTCTTGCTAAGCAGAGCTTGTTGTGTGAGCCCTGGCCCTACCACCGATCCGTGAATTCCGGCTCAACGGCAGAACTTCGACCGAGAGTTTATCGTGCCGTCAATGCATCGACACGGCCGCCCCAGTAGCTCGTCCCCGGTCTTATCGGACCAGTTGCCAACTGACGCTCCCAGATTGGTGCTGAGTGCGAACGTGTGAGGTAACTCGAACCCGCCCTGCCAGGGCAGGGGAGACCAATACAGGCTAGCGCTCTAACCAATTGATCTACCGGGACGGCAAATTCGCATCGGGCTACCTTCGCATCTGATGAGGCCGTGGGCCCATTTAGCGAAATTGTCTCATTTTGCCACCACAATGCCGGGGAAGCCCCGAAGGATGCCGCACGACTGTATTTATTACCTGACTGGCGGGACCTTGGGACGCATCGACTGCGAATTGTAGCGCAACGACCATTGCGGCTGAACAAATGGATCACGAGCGTCAGCCAGATGGTGCCTATTCAGTTGCCGACGGCCGACTTGGCATTTGGTCCGCGACTCGGTTTGGGTTCGGCGGTGCGCCCCGTGCGATCGCGTTATCAGAAGCGTGTCGGCGCGGCCTTGCCCCGTCCACGAGACGCCGGCGGAAACGGCCGACCGTGACCGTGTCCAACGGTAGACCGGCCGTCCGTCGGCGGCGGCGGCGTCACGGTGATGAAGTGTCTCCTCCGTTCACGTGTAACGTGACCCGGCGTCTGTCGGGCCGGCCGGCGGTCGCGTGTCGTGTCGGGTCGGGCGCCGTGGCCGCCACCGGCCGTACACGGAGCCGTCGGCGCCCGGACGTGTCGCCCAGCTCGGACCCCGTCGAGACCGACACCCACCGGCCGTGTATGGAGCCGTCGGCGCCCGGGCGTGTCGCCCAGCTCGGACCCCGTCGAGACCGACACCCACCGGCCGTACACGGACCCGTCGGCGCCCGGGCGTGTCGCCCAGCTCGGACCACGCCGAGACCGACACCCACCGGCCGTACACGGACCCGTCGGCGCCCGGGCGTGTCGCCCAGCTCGGACCCCGTCGAGACCGACACCCACCGGCCGTACACGGACCCGTCGGCCCCGGGGGGCGCCCAGCTCGGACCCCGTCGAGACCGACACCCACCGGCCGTACACGGTCGCCGTCGGCCCGGACGTGTCGCCCGGTCGGACCCCGTCGAGACCGACACCCACCGGCCGTACACGGAGCCGTCGGCGCCCGGACGTGTCGCCCAGCTCGGACCCCGTCGAGACCGACACCCACCGGCCGTACACGGACCCGTCGGCGCCCGGACGTGTCGCCCGGCTCGGACCCCGTCGAGACCGACACCCACCGGCCGTACACGGACCCGTCGGCGCCCGGACGTGTCGCCCGGCTCGGACCACGCCGAGACCGACACCCACCGGCCGTGTATGGAGCCGTCGGCGCCCGGGCGTGTCGCCCAGCTCGGACCACGCAGAGACCGACACCCACCGGCCGTGTATGGAGCCGTCGGCGCCCGGGCGTGTCGCCCAGCTCGGACCCCGTCGAGACCGACACCCACCGACCGTACACGGACCCGTCGGCGCCCGGGCGTGTCGCCCAGCTCGGACCCGCCGAGACCGACACCCACCGGCCGTGTATGGAGCCGTCGGCGCCCGGACGTGTCGCCCACGCCGAGACCGACACCCACCGGCCGTGTATGGAGCCGTCGGCGCCCGGGCGTGTCGCCCAGCTCGGACCCCGTCGAGACCGACACCCACCGGCCGTACACGGACCCGTCGGCGCCCGGACGTGTTGCCCGGCTCGGACCACGCCGAGACCGACACCCACCGGCCGTACACGGACCCGTCGGCGCCCGGACGTGTCGCCCAGCTCGGACCCCGTCGAGACCGACACCCACCGGCCGTACACGGAGCCGTCGGCGCCCGGGCGTGTCGCCCAGCTCGGACCACGCAGAGACCGACACCCACCGGCCGTGTATGGACCCGTCGGCGCCCGGGCGTGTCGCCCAGCTCGGACCACGCAGAGACCGACACCCACCGGCCGTGTATGGACCCGTCGGCGCCCGGGCGTGTCGCCCAGCTCGGACCACGCGAGACCGACACCCACCGGCCGTGTATGGAGCCGTCGGCGCCCGGGCGTGTCGCCCGGCTCGGACCACGCGAGATCGACACCCACCGGCCGTACACGGACCCGTCGGCGCCCGGGCGTGTCGCCCAGCTCGGACCACGCAGAGATCGACACCCACCGGCCGTACACGGACCCGTCGGCGCCCGGGCGTGTCGCCCAGCTCGACCACGCAGAGATCGACACCCACCGGCCGTGTATGGACCCGTCGGCGCCCGGGCGTGTCGCCCAGCTCGGACCACGCAGAGACCGACACCCACCGGCCGTACGGGGAGGCCGCGACGATGTCGGCGCCGGTGGCCGGGCCTGCGCCCCTGGTTACCGTCGGCAGTCGATGAGCAGCCCGTGCCCACATACACACACGACTCTGCCGACTGCCTTGTTGTGCAGTACCGGCGCGTCCTCCGCGGCCGGCTGAGCGTGAACGTGAAAGCGTGCACCGCACGCGGTGGCCATTTCCCGGCAGCGGCTCTGCGGCGTGATTAATGGCCATCAAATGCCGGCAGCGTTGCAAATTGCCGAGCGGCCGGCGGCGGCGGTGGCGGCGGCGGCCGGACCGGATCGCCAGGGCGCGAGATGCACGACGTGTCGGCAGTGGGAAAGTGGTGCGTCGGCTGCCGTGGGACCTCGTCGGCCGGCCGGTGATGAAGCAGGCAGTAGTGACGCCACGTCGACTGATCCGGCCGGCGCCAGCCCACTGCGGCGCGCGCCACTGGCTACAGCGATGGTGGGCAAGGTCTGGCTGCCTTCGAACCGTGACGGCTGGGGAGTCGTAACACCGGCGGCTGACGCTCTTCAGACGTCGCGGGAGGTATCAGAGATGCGACCGGCGTAAGATGCGGGCCTTATTCGAGCGAGCCACGCAGAACACGGAGAACCAAGGTGACTCGCGATCACTCTTCACGACGGTCTCAGCCGCCGAGGCTTTACGCTATGCGTTTTCTGTCACGGGAAGCGTGTAAAGCTTCACTAACGTTCTGGTTGTGCGAATAGTAATTTAACTTCGCTCGTTTTCATGAACCGTTATTTTTCCAATTCTCATCAGATTTGTTTCATCGCAGAAACGCATTTATGATCTTCCTTACCTATTATGGACCATGTTATCACAATTTACCTTTTAGTATGTTTTGGTACGCTATACCGGTTTACATCAGCTAAAACTGGCAAGTGAAACAGAAAATAATTTCGGCCGGCCGAAATGCCAACGCTGATGGCAGGTGGGCTCCAGCACCAAGCAGTTATCAGTGGAGCATCGTATCTCTCGAGGAACTGAGGACCCTCGAAATGTTCAGTTAAGTCCCATTGATATTTTAACATGGGACGCTTTAACCAGTACAACCAATTATGTTTTGACTTGGTTTGTCATAGCATTGTTGGGCTCTCCCATAACTTTCGTAGGAGTCCGCCCCTACCAACAGTTCGTGATTTCAAAACGGTGCATTTGGCTGGGAAGCCCACGGCGCTGTCGACTGCGTAGGCAGCCCGAGCCGTGTCCCACCACCCGGTGTGGACTGCGTAGGCCGCCCGAGCCGTGTCCCACCACCCGGTGTGGACTGCGTAGGCCGCCCGAGCCGTGTCCCACCACCCGGTGTGGACTGCGTAGGCCGCCGGAGCCGTGTCCCACCACCCGGTGTGCGGATGTGTGAGCACAAACGGTCCGAGTACTGACCTCCTGAACACCAGTGGCCGGATACAAAGACGGCTGTGTTAACGCCGGGCGCTGACAGCTCGGTTGATCGCTGGTGCAGTTGTTCGGTGTCGGCGCACACTGGGATAATTGAGGACGTGTTTGGCTTGGGCGGTGTCGCCGGCTGCGCTGTTTGGTCGGGTCGAAGCCGTGCCAGCCAGCCGCCGTGCGCCGGGTGTACCGCGTCGCGTTTGTCTAACCTGCTTCTGCGCGGACGCGCGTCTGCTTCTATGCGTCCGACAGCATACATCAGCGTTGGATCTGCGCTCACGGTGTGGACAGAGCCTTGGCTGCAAGGATGCGCGCGGCCCGTGTGCCCGTCTGGCAGCCTTGACGGGCCGGCGGGACGGGCGACGTCGCGTGGGACGTGGCACGGCTGGGTCGCGACCTGCAGCCGGTTACGACCGTCCGTGTACGGCGCCGTCGTGGACGAGGAAGAGGGAAGGGGATGGGGCGCACCGCAGGTGTCTAAAGCGTAGCCAGCTGTTCAAAGTTTGGCAACGGTATGGGCAAAAGGGTGAATATGTAGATCCTGCCGCACGTATTTAATAGAATCTGGGTGTTTGAGGATTGAATTAATCGCCTGCTCGAACTATATCAGGTGATGATCTAACAACATGGTTGTTTCGGTCATATGAAATACAGACTGGTTGCAAAAAACAGACGTTGGATCTGAGAATTGCGTGCAAAGAACAGCTTTAGATGACGTCAATGACGTAGGCTCATTGGCTCGTCATGTCCGTTGATGGATGGGGTCCAATGCGATGTTCATTGGAACAACATTTGAAGTCCGACGAGCCATATTTCCACACCGCGTGTCCCGATATTTGTACTGCATATGTCGATGTTGTTGCGAGGGAACGGGCGTCACGTTTCCAGTTGTGCTCGTGGCCTGTCACTTGCCCTGGTGAGGACTCGGTCACGTGCCACCTGACCCGTTTGTCGCACCAGCTCGGGCACGACGTTGCTGTTTGTATTCCGCCGATCTGGCACTTCTGTTGGTGTTGGTGTTGGCTTGTCGGCTGTCATTATATGGCTGGCTGAGAATTAACACGGTCTGGCCGCTTGTCTCCGGCCAGCCACGCTAACGGTGCTGTCACGTTGCCGCTTTTTACAGAACCTGTTTGGGAACTCTTAGCCGTGCCACCTCTTATCCCAGCGGAAGCTTGACCACCGAAAAAAGTGGCTGGAGAGAATCGAACCGGGCTGTTGGCAGGTGATAGGTGACGTTTGCGCGCAACGGTCCTGGGTTCCGACACGAGACCTGCTGTCTCACACAGCAGGTGTCCGCTGGCACAGCGTGTTTTCGCGTGTTTCGGGCGGCCCGTGTCTCACACAGCAGGTGTCCGCTGGCACAGCGTGTTTTCGCGTGTTTCGGGCGGCCCGTGTCTCACACAGCAGGTGTCCGCTGGTACAGCGTGTTTTCGCGTGTGTCTGGCGGCGAGCTGCGGCTGTGGAGGCGGTGGTCAGGTGGGCGGATGACTCCGTACTGGAACAGACACCGCCCCTCTGGCCGGTGCAGGACGCCGGCTGCCGCTGGGCCGCCCGCGCAGTGTGCAGTCGTGATGTGATGGCTCCTGCCACAGCCGGACGGCCCCGCTGGTGGTGGCCACATGCACTCTGCTGGTGGCAGCCTCGACGAGCTGGATGTACCCCTCCTCTCCCCCTGTAGTCAGCTGCGGAATTATCAGCCGTTGGAGAACTATCAGCCGATTTTTTTGTGTCTTGGTGCGGACACAGTGATGTAAATATAGAGTGAATAGAAGATACAACCTTATGCGCGTGATAATTACATTAAACACAGTTTAATGTTCTTCGATTAGAAGAACGATTTTGTTGAACAAAACGAATCGATTTTGTTCTCCATTTTTCTTCTTCGAACAAAATGGAGTTCTGGATTTTCTTACACTATGTTGAATTTAATTATCATGTGTATGTGGTTATCTCTTCCCTGCATTCTATTTTACACAGCATGCTCAGTATAGGTTACGCGCTAAACCACTAACAGTGATGCAATATAAATTGACCATTCCATGTCTCTATTGGTGCGCAAAGTGTCCAATCACGTGCCATGAATTATGACGATGGGCTGATATCACGCACCCCTCAGCAATACACCCGGCCGTTAAGTGTGCGCTCTGACGGATCAGCTGAGCGATTCGCCGCTTCACGCTGGTCCAGCGCAGCAGTTTAAAGCGTACCCAGTGTCCGCCGTGTTATGTACGTTGTACGACAGCCGATATCACCACCCTGGCAGCAGGCCGGCGAAACTCAGACAACAACAGCAACAACATGTCATGTTCACATGTTGTGATCATCACATTGCCTGTCCGCTGACAGTGTACAATGGTAAGATCAACGATGTCAGATACCGTGCCGCTTCCGCGCTGCTTGGTGCTGGCGGAGCTGAGCGAGCCGCGGCTGTGGCCTCTCCGGCCCGTCCCATTGTTGAATGCTGAGTGTTTCGTAAACAGCTCGACGCCGTCGTGTACAGATAAGAGCCGTTCCGTGTCGGACCACACGCGCCGCTGCGGTTGCTGCTGCTGCTGCTGTTGTTGCCACATCGCCTGGATCGAGGAGTGGTTTGTATTTACTGGGGCTGTCGTCGGCCAGCCTTTTAGCGGTTTATCTTCCACGAAGGTGTCTTATTGTTCGCCATGCAAGTGAACAGCGATCTAACGATAACCATAACAGAATTAAAGGGGTTTGTACATCCGAATTACTTGATAATATACTTCGATTTCGGGTGTTGTGTCGGTGCATTCACTGACTCACTTCATGTAATCCTGATGTGTTTTGCGTCCTCTGTGAACTATTCCCATACTTATAAAGACATCAAGTAAACACGCTCCGCTCAGTGTCAGCCGCACCGCACCCTCTTCAGATCGGCGCTTGTGATCCATTGCTGTGCTGTGTGTCTATAAAATGCAAATTGCGCGGAGCACGGTGTGCCACATGCTGCACGAGTTAGCCACAGCGCGCGGCACGAGAGTGACTCTGGGATAAAGCTCGCTTGTCAGACGGCCTGGTCTAGTGTGGTCTGGTCTGGTTCGACTCACACCACCTCGTGTCTGTTCACGCTCTGTGTGGTCATAGTACTGAGCTCGAAGACTGGTCGCACGAGGTAGAACGCGTGCGGGGTTCATTACCGGCGGCAGAACGCGTGCGGGGGATTTGCTACTGGTGGTCGAACGTATACGGGGATTGGTTACCGGCGGCAGAGCGCGTACGGGGATTTGCTGATGGCAGCAGAGCGCGTTCGGGACATCGATCACGTCTCCAAGCCGTCGATCCGACGGGCACTGGGAGCTGACGCAGTGCTGGACGCGGCCTCGACTAAGCTCGTGTTCTAGCCGTGACGGGGTGCGTTGGGAGCGTGAGAAGTCAACGACCTTCCGGCCACCGGCTGACCCTCGGCCGCAGGGTCGGCCGCAGGGACGGCGCGGCCGTGTGATAATGTCCGCGCCGTCAAGAATGACAGGTCGCACACTGGGGCTTTGGGAGCTCGCGATGCGTCACCCTGTAGGATGAAGGGAGCATCAGATCGCAGCCGACGCTACTGCGACACGTCACTGGATGTGGGGCGTCACAGCCGACGCTACTGCGACACGTCACTAGGGGTGGAACGTCAGGTCACAGCTGACGCTACTGCGACACGTGACTGGGGTGGGACGTCTGGTCGCAGCCGACGGTCTCGCGACACGTCACTGGGGTGGGACGTCACAGCCGACGCTACTACGACACGTCACTGGGCGTGGAACGTCAGGTCACGACTGATGGCACCACAGCTTACTCGACCTTAAGGCGGGGCGGCGCGCCGTGCTGCTGACAACTGTCTCAGTGGTGCGCCGCAACCATCGTGCGGTGGAGCGTGGGCCTCGGCCGGCCCTCGTCTGGCCATTACCCCCGGCAGGCAAGGATAACAGGTGGGCGCGACAGGCGTGACAGTGTGTGTACGCGCCAACTGTCGACAAGTGTTGGGGACACCCCGCTCCAGCCGACGGCGGATCAAGTCACCCTGACATTACGGCGGTCGGAAGCCGACACGCAATGCCCGTGCAAAGGCACGATGCCTCGCGAGTCGTTCATTCACTACCATGTGTTCACGCTCTGTGTGGTCGTAGTACGAAGTTCGGCCTGTGTCTGTGTGTGCGGTGGTGGCGGTGGTGTACTATGCACCCAATCTTCAGACGGTGGTCGTAGTACGAAGCTCGGTCTGTGTTGTCTGTGTGTGCGCGTGCGGGTGCGGGTGTGGGTGTGGGTGTGGGTGTATGTGCGCGCTCGTAGGCATGGGTGTGAGTGTGTGGTGGTGCACTGTGCGCCCACTGTTCAGTCGGTGGCGCGTGTGTCAAACTCCTGTACAGATAGATAGTGGCGCCGTGACGTGGATCGCGCCCGTGTGACACGAGCGCACGCCTCACGCTGTGCTGCGGTGACTCACCTGGCCGGCGTTCATCTGCCAGCGGTGGAGCGGCGCTCATGTGTGTCAAGGTCCGGCGGCAGGCGGCTCGTTATCTCCCCGGCCGGCACTGGCCGCCTGAATGGGCGCCAGCACATGTGTTATGGCTCCTCTGCGGTGTCGACGAGGCCCGTCGCCGATCGCATGTGGCAGCCGTGTCGGGGGGTTAACGGGTTGGACTAGCACCTTCCGGGGTCTGTCGGCGTGTCGGGTGGCGGTAGCATCATCACCGGCAGCCTCGCCGGTGCCGCGGCTTCCTTCCGCGTGCTGACCTCCAGCCGGGAGTCCTCCCACCAGCGGACCGGCGAGCTCTCGGGGCCTCTCACGTGAGCAAGCCCTCCTCTGACGCCACCCGTGCTGGGCAGAGTCGGTGTGGATCCTGTCACGCGAGAGTCGCTCGTCGGCTGAGGTCGTCGCGCACGGTGGCGCCCTCACATTTTAAGGTCTCCCACGTGTTCTTCTTAAATCAAGTGCTCTGTTGGAGACCTCACGCGAACGAGTGGCACCCTTCGGCGGCGAGTATTCAGCCTCAGGGCTGCACACCACGAGTCCGACCAGCGATAGCCGGGCCCATCCGGGACAGGACTTCTTTTCGGATCCGAGGTGCACATGGCCCAGTTTTCGGCCGTGACATGCCGGGATGATGACGGTGGGGCTACCGCGTCCGTCAGGCGCAGCCGCCGGACGGACACACGTTGCCCACAGCAGTTGTGTAACGTACGTGCCACACACAACCGACTGGGAGTTCCGTGAGACGTCGTGACAGGTCGGGCTCGCCACGCTTCCATGCCGTTGTTTTGCGATGTTTTTACTACGCCAGTCTAATGCGCCGCTTTGACACGTGACCTTGCCGAGATGCGGGCTCGGTGTTTCATGGCTGCCGATGCAGTGTTTCTGGCTCCGGCGCAGGCTCACATCGAACACACATTATTTATTGCCGCAGATAAGCTTCAATGAAACGGCCGGCTTAGCGTCATGGCAATCAGATTTATTTCGATGTCTGCCGATTGTCGGCTTTCAAGGCTCTGTTGAATTGAATGCTTTACCCATCTGGCAGATGGAGATGATGATTATCATGGCTATAATTCAGGTTGCGAGCTACACATGCTTTTTTATTGTACAAGGTACGTAAAGTTCGTGCTGTTCTTTAAGTAGAGACGTACGATGCGGCGCTCATGGTTATGACAGACATGTCGTCAGTTTAGAATCCGCTGCCAAGTATGCACCCTCGATTATTCTGGCTGGTTATCCGACCTGGTTGTTTGGTCTGTTCAGATATCTACTTATTCGTAGTTTTCACAAGTGCTCCTGTGGCCACTGGCAGTCTTGTGCCCGCAAGCTCCAATAATCGAATCAACCAAACCAATCGACCTTGTTGACCAAACCAATCGATGGCTGGTCGCCAAATTGTCCCCCCCCCCCCCCAGCCAAACCATGTATTAACATTACAGTTGTTGTCCCGCATATGTCATGGATTATCGCGGTAATAAACATAATGCAATCGGCCCACAATCAAATGTGCGTCGTTAAGTCTCAGAAGTGTTTCCGTCTACGCGCCGCAAGGGCAGCCGCCCGGCCGACCACCCCAGCCAGCCAGTGTGGGCCCACTGGTGGGTGGTCGTGACAGCTGTGCGATGCTGGTCAGTCCACCCCTCCAGTTAATTCGCTGTTTTGGCAGTCCGCCCAGTTCTCCGAGATCTCAGTTCGTCCGACGGCCCCACGCTGTCAATTCGTCCGCCCTTCAGTCGGTTCGTTCTTCACCTAATAGATACGCCCGACTGCCATCCGTTTTGCCATCCGTCATGTGCTATGCCAGCCAGGGGTGTTGTTTTATATGAGTGTGCGGGGGCAAGTGCCACTCAATGTTGGCTTTGCCGCCTCTCAATAGTTTCAACTTTTAACATGGGACCCAATGGAGTGTGCCCCCTAATCCATTTGGGCCCGCACATTGCGTTCATGTATTATGCCCCGTTCAATCATTTTCAAAAATCAACACCCATGGTGTCAGCCCGTTTGACATCCGGCATGTCACTCTGTTCGCTCCTTGGTTAGTCAGTTTGTTCGTCAAACAATAGTGTTAGTCCACCCTCTCCCCGTAGGTATCAGCCTGTACACCGTCTGCTCAGTGCGTACGCTGTTCAAATCAGTCACTCGGCCCACCAGACGGGCGAAGAAGCCGGTCCTCAGTCCATACGCCGTTCAGATCAGTCACTCATACCCACCAGTCCGCACGCCGTTCAGATCAGTCACTCGGCCCACCAGACGGGCGAAGAGGCCGGCTCTCAGTCCGCACGCCGTTCAGATCAGTCACTCGGCCCACCAGACGGGCGAAGAGGCCGGCCGCGACGTCGGGTGATGCAGCCGGCCGTCAGGTTCGATCGCCTCGTAAATCAGGTGGCGGCCGGCGTGGCTACCGTCTGCACGCGTCCGATACATGTGTCACGTGGCCGACGGGCCGTAGGCTGCGTGCAGGTGCCGCCGCCGGCGCAACGAGAGTGGTCTGCCGTCGCCGACTACGGACGGGGAAGGTGACAGCAGCACATTGGTGGCACACATGTGACACTCGTGTAACGAACAAGTGAAAGTGGTTGTGGAAAATGCTACGGCAAGGTTTCTTCTGAACGGTTTGCACGGACGACGTGGGTGTCTCCTAATTGGTTTGATTCGGGTGAGCGGTTCAATGACATCTGTGAATTTCGAAAGCGGCCGGTACTTTACCTTTCGCCACCAAACTTTGCGATGAACCATTTCTATGTCGTTATTTTGAACTTGCTATTTTTGTATATGGCGCAGGCTGGGATTTGGCTAAGAAGTAAGTAAAAGTAACTTCTGGGGGCTCGAATAGTTTGTGGTATAGTAGCGTGTGAAGCAATGACGTGTGTATGGGGGAAGGTATGGTATGCCTCCACGGGGTTGGGGGCAATTGGACCCTTGAAGAGGGACGAAAACTACTTTAGACGATGTCCCCCTCAAACGCCTTTTTGGCCGACGGTAGGGCGGTTGCTGTTTGGGCGTGGGATCTGCAGTGACTGTACGGTAGCAGGCGGGCAGGCCCCCGCTGTATAATCTGGGTGTCATCAGGTTCTGGACCAGTACTGTCACGACCTGGCGGGCAAGCCCCTCTGCAGGGTCTGGGTGTGGTTATCAGATGCTGGACCAGTACCGTCACGGCCTTGCTGCAAGGTCTGGGTGTCGTCATCAGGTGCTGGACCAATGCTGTGACGGCCTGGCGGGCAGGCCCCCTCTGCAGGGTCTGGGTGTGGTTATCAAGTTCCGGACCAGTACCGTCATGGCCTGGCGGGCAGGCCCCCTCTGCGGGGTCTGTCTGAGTGTCGTCATCAGGTGCTGGACCAGTACTGTCACGGCCTGATCGTAGCTGCAACGTCCGGTTCTCCTCTATCGTCAAAGGTTTCCCACCACGGTGCCTCGAGACGGCGGCTCGGTAGCCATCCTTCTCTGGGTGTGCCGCACATGAATTGCGAGTACAGGATGTGCTAATGACGCTCGTCGGACGTGCCGGGCACCAAATGAACTGCCTTGGGCTGAAGCGATTGTCGGCGCCAGTACCAACCTGCTGTACGGGTGGGCGGGCCTGGGCCTGGTCCTCCCCTCGCCGGCGTTGTACACGTGGGGGCACCGGGGCCTGGTCCGCCCCTCAGCCGGCGTTGTACGGTGGGCGGGCCGGGGACTGGTCCTCCCTCGTTCGGCGTTATACGGGTGGGCGGGCCGGGACCGGCACCTGGTCCTCCCCTCGGTCGGCGCCAGTACCAACCTGCTGTACAGGTGGGTGGGTCGGGGACTGGTCCTCCCTCGGCCGGCGTTATACGAATAGGCGGGCCGGGCCCTGGTCCTCCCCTCAGCCGACGCAGAATGACCTGCAGTGTCGCCGAATGATCAGGTTCAGTCGACGCGTCTTGAAGCGCAAATAACTAACGGACCTTCATTGTAAAGCCCGCTGCACACCGCGCCAGTGTTAGGTTTTACGGGCGTCGGATGTCCGTCAAACGTCCGTAAAACATCGTGTTGATATCCGTTTTCGACGGGCGCGATGTGCAAGGGCGACTTCGGAGCGACAATTTACGTCCGTCTGACGTCCGTCTGACGTCCATTCAAAACTGAGATTTGTTTCGACTTTCAGTGAAGTTTCTGTGGCGCAACATGATAACAGCTGCGACACAAGCGCACCTCTGGCTTCCGTCGAGAACGCAGCTGGACGGAGTGTGGCAATTCTCAATTTTTTCAATTCCGTTTTGGATGGATATCAAACGACCGTAAAACTTAAGACGCGCGCGGTGTGCAATGGGTTTAAAGAGTTAACAACAGATCCCAGGCGTCTTGAGAACGGCGCGTAGTGGGATTGCGGGTGGCCTTGGCTCACACCATCCTTCAGATGTTTCTGAGCTAGCCGTGCGTGTGATTTAAGGAACTGGACCCGCTCTGGAACACCCGGACAAGGCCTGCAGTGTGGGTCAACGGCCCGGGGCTGCGTCTGTTCCGAGAACGTTCCGGCGTTGTGACACCCCGGCTACGACGTGGCATCCTGGCTACGACATGGCATCCCGGCTACGACGTGGCATCCCGGTTATGACGTGGCATCCCGGTTACTACGTGGCATCCCGGTTGCGACGTGACATCCCGGCTACGACGTGGCATCCCGGCTACGACGTGGCATCCCGGTTACGACGTGACATCCCGGCTACGACGTGGCATCTCGGCTACAAGGTGCGCTATGGCGGCGGGATGCTAGCGGAGTCCCCGGGTCGTGCCTGGCCCGGTGAGCGGTGTTGGTGGCGTGCCGAATGGCACCCGGGGACGGGACGGGACGGGACGGGACGGGACGGGACGGGACGGGACGGGACGGGACGGGACGGGACGGGACGGGACGGGACGGGACGGGACGGGACGGGACGGGACGGGACGGGACGGGACGGGACGGGACGGGACGGGACGGGACGGGACGGGACGGACGGGACGGGACGGGACCGGACGGGACCGGACGGGACGGGACGGGACGGGACGGGACGGGACGGGACGGGACGGGACGGGACGGGACGGGACGGGACCGGACGGGACCGGACGGGACGGGACGGGACGGGACGGGACGGGACGGGACGGGACGGGACGGGACGGGACGGGACGGGACGGGACGGGACGGGACGGGACGGGACGGGACGGGACCCAGTCCAGTCCAGTCCAGTCCAGTCCAGTCCAGTCCAGTCCAGTCCAGTCCAGTCCAGTCCAGTCCAGTCCAGTCCAGTCCAGTCCACCAGCCGCCGACGCCGTCCACCGAAGGTCGGCCCAGCGCCGGCGGTCGGGCCCCTGCCTGCGCTCAGATTGGCCAACAGATTGACACGCCGCTGCCTTGGCGGTATCGGGGCCGTGATCAGTTCCGCTACTGTCTGCAGGACTGGGCTAGCTTCACCCGTTCCACTGTCGTCTGTAGGACTGGACTGCCGTCACCCGTTCCGCTGTTATCTGTAGGGTTTGGCTGCCATCACCCGTTCCACCGTAGTCTATAGGACTGGGTTACCGTCACCCGTTCCACTGTCGTCTATAGGACTGGGACTGCCGTCACCCGTTCCGCTGTTATCTGTAGGGTTTGGCTGCCATCACCCGTTCCACCGTAGTCTATAGGACTGGGTTACCGTCACCCGTTCCACTGTCTGTAGGACTGGACTGCCGTCACCCGTTCCGCTGTTATCTGTAGGGTTTGGCTGCCATCACCCGTTCCACCGTAGTCTATAGGACTGGGTTACCGTCACCCGTTCCACTGTCTGTAGGACTGGGTTACCGTCACCCGTTCCACTGTCTGTAGGACTGGGCTGCCGTCACCCGTTCCACTGTCTGTAGGACTGGGCTGCCGTCACCCGTTCCACTGTCTGTAGGACTGGGCTGCCGTCACCCGTTCCACTGTCTGTAGGACTGGGCTGCCGTCACCCGTTCCACTGTCTGTAGGACTGGGCTGTTGTCACCGTTCCGCTGTCGTCTGTAGGACTTAACTACCGTGATCATTTACGCGTGGCGGACCCACGGATGGGGCTGCTGTGATCGGTTCGGATGGTTTCCCTGATCCGTCTCCCTCTCGGGGCTGCCGTGACCGGCCCCCGTGCCGTCTGCGGGGCCGGCTGCCATGCTGCACTGCGGAGTGCGACACGGTGGCTGGCATCGACCCGGCGGCGGTGCCTTGCTCCTGCCGGTCGAATTGCCAATGCTGCTCAGTCGCACCGCGCCGGACGTTGTTGTGTCATGACGGCCGGTGTAGTTAGTTACGTGCTGGCTTAACGGCGGTGTCTGCTGTGTTACGTCACGGCGGTGTCTGCTGTGTTACGTGACAGCGGTGTCTGTTGTGTTACGTGGCCTGTCGGCGGTGTGATGCAGTGTGACCAGTTCGCCGCGTTCACGGACTCCGCGGCCCGTGCCCGGGTCGGGCCGCTGTCCGACCATCTAACATCACGCCCTGTGGCCGTGACGTGACGCTATGCAGAGGTAGCGTTCCGCCGCTGGCGTCGTTGTGCGCTACCATAGCGTTGCCTCCTAGTACCGGCAGCTTTGTAGTCGTCGTTTAAATCGGCTGGGCTAACTCACTCTGCAATCACCACTCGCCGGGATATGTGATTGGTGGTAATGGGAGGCTCGCGCCGTCTGTTTGAAGGACTTGTCCGTGCCGGGGGTCAGTGGGTCATTGGCGCGTGTACAGAGCGTTAGTTTAAAGGACGACGCGGGGCCACGTGGGTCGTGGCCAGTCAGTGATCATGGTTTCTGTTCCCTGGTCACGCGCCAGCACTGCGACGATCGGCGCCGCTCCATGGCTGGCTCGCCACGGTCATTGGGCAGATCGGCACCTGTCCCTAGCTGGCTCGCCACGCTCATTGGGCAGATCGGCGCTTGTCCCTAGCTTTCTCTCCACGGTCATTGGGCAGATCGGTGCCGCTCCATGGCTGGCTCGCCACGGTCATTGGACAGATCGGCGCTGGTTCCTAGCTGGCTCGCCACGGTCATTGGACAGATCGGCGCCGGTCCCTAGCTGGCTCGCCACTCTCATTGGGCAGATCAGCGCCGGTCCCTAGCTGGCTCGCCACGGTCATTGGGCAGATCGGCGCCGGTCCCCAGCTGGCTCGCCACGGTCATTGGGCAGATCGGCGCCGGTCCCCAGCTGGCTCGCCACGGTCATTGGGCAGATCGGCGCCGGTCCCCAGCTGGCTCGCCACGGTCATTGGGCAGATCGGCGCCGGTCCCTAGCTGGCTCGCCACGCTCATTGGGCAGATCGGCGCCGGTCCCCAGCTGGCTCGCCACGGTCATTGGGCAGATCGGCGCCGGTCCCCAGCTGGCTCGCCACGCTCATTGGGCAGACCGACCGCGGTGTCGTTTTGCGACCGGTTGGTGGTGCTGGAGCAGCTACGTGCTCTCTGAACAGTGCACCTTATTTGGATCAACTGGGAAGTATAGGGAAGTAGAGCGACAGTTTCCATGGGTCTCTTTCCTGCTCTAAGTAGGTACTAGTGAGCTCTGATAATTTGAGGGTGTCACAGCTATTGGTCGTGAGGAGGACTCGGTCTTTGAGTTAGTAGTCGAGATCGTTAATGCCCGGGGGCGCACAATGACCACAGCAGTCAATGCGTCCTAGGACACAAATAACTAACTAAATGTTCGGGGGGACTGTTGGTAGGGCTTCAGCAGCTTTCGATCGTGCCCGAACAGTACCAGAAATATACTGCACGCGGCGGTCTGTGTGTCGGCTACCTGGCGGCGCCGGCGTGAGTGCACTGGCCGTGTGAGTGTAGCGTCACCGACGCAGCCGAGCGGCGGCCGTTCGTCACGCCGCCCCTCCACCACCCCTCCACCATCCCTGCGCGGCCCGTGGCGACCGTAACTCGTCGGAAAGTGGACGCAGCCGGTGGCGGCGACGTCGAACGACGCCAGGTGTGCTGGCTGTTGGTGGGGTCCGGTCGGCACTACGGCGACGACCACGCTCCGGCCGGGCCGCTGCACGCGCTGCCAGTCACTGGCCCGGCCGGCGGCCGTCCTGTTCTCGCTGTGCGTGGGCAGGCGCTGGCTGCCGCTCGGCAGTGCGCTTGTGACCGCACATTCGACGCGTCGGTACCCGGCGTTCGTTTGACGTTCACCTTCGTCACATGTCCGCTATGGGTTCAAACCAGTAGCCAAGCCCGGCTTATAAATGGCGGCTTATTGTATATGCTTGGCTGGCCAGCGCAGCCAACGCCATAGGCTGTCACTGACACCCATTCCTGGGCCGCAGCCCACGCCATAGGCTGTCACCGAGGACCATTCCTGGGCCGCCGAGCGGCTTACGGCATGCCTGACCGGTGGGTTTGGCGGCCCACGGCCGGCTCAGGCTGTATCGTGCGCCGACACACGGATGCCCGTGCAGGGCTTAAGTGCGAGTCTGCCACGCAATGTGTGACCACAAGAGCCACTTCACAGGACTGGTGGGATTGGCGTCGCCGCCGCGCCGCCGCTGCCTGGCGAATGGGGCCCACCGCCCACGCTGCGATCCGCCAATCCCAGGCTGCGCTACGGATGACCAACTGGAAGCTGAACACCGTTCGAAGCTGGGAGGTGGAGATGGGAAGGTCTGCGGTTGGAATGCGGGGAACCGAAGATTGGCTAAGTCTGCAGGTGGATGCTGGAAACCGGGTTAGGCTGAATAAAAACACTCATTTATGACTACCATGGTTGGGGAGTTAGGATTCTTAACTGCGGGGTTCAAAACAGGGATCGAGTAGTGGCGACCCGAGGTTGGTGAGTGGGTTGCCTGGGCTGGGGAGTGGAGAGTGATGGATATCACAGCTGGGGGGTGGGGGGGGGGGCAGTCCACAGCTGGACCGCCGCTGGAGAAGGCCCCACTGGAACTGCAGCTGGGAAGCAGTTGCGTGGGGGCGAGTAGTCTAGGGGTAAGTTGCCCGTCTCACAATCGAAAGATTGTGGGTTCGAGTCTCACCTGTCGCTACTCTTCGCCCGCAGCCAATCGGCGTGAGAGATTGGCGACACTACATGACTCAACGGTTGATGTGTCGAAAAACCAATAACCAACCAAGCAGTTGCGTGGCCTGACTGCTGTATGTCAAGTGTGCAGTGAGGCCCCTGAGACGGGTCAAATCCACGGATCGTATTCCATCGGCGGACGGTCGGATCGTATCGGACGAGCGAGGTCGCGCGTCGCGGCCAGCCCTGGCGCACTCGATGGCGCCTGAGCTAAGCGTCCGGCTCCGCTTATGTACCCACACCCTGGTCAAACACCCCACTCAACGTGCGACCAGCCAGTCATAGTCGTGTGCTTCCGGTGGTGCCGCCTGGGAGCGTGGCCCGACGTCGACCCGGCGCGGTCAAGGTCGCAAGTGCGGTGAAAGTCCAGCATGTGCGTGGGCCGCCCGGCCGGCGGACACCAGGTGGCTGCCGCTGTACTGGCGCCCGGGGCGCTCCACCGCCGGCGGCGTCTGCGGGCCGGCCGTTGGTGGGGAATGCTCACAGCTGGGTGTCTAATGAGTTGACGACAGCCGTGCGAGGTGCCCCCGGCGATGGGCAGCCGCGGTGCCGAGTTGAGCAGTTGGGACCGGACACCCGACGCAGAAGCTTGTCAGTGTCTGGCCACGGGGCGGTTTGCGCTCTGCAGCTCCTCACCAGCGGTTGCAACGGCCGGTGGAAGGTCCACAACGCGGTGCGGACGTTCGGTCTCACCAACCCAGTCATCCCAACGTGTCGGCACGTACATACCATAACCTTGCGCGGCGTATTCTCAAACTTGCACCACCATCTCGCCGGCCCACGCCCGACGCCCGTCACACTCGGCGTGCGTGTTGTGACGCCGCTGCGGCAGCAGTCGCACCGGGCAGCCATCGATGGTGACGAATGTGATCGAGTGGGACGGCTTCGATGTAAACAGTCCCCATCCCCTCTCCTCCTTCGGTTCGTACCGCCGACCGGACCTGCCGGCGGCGGCGTCTCCTGAGTGGTATGACCTCGTCTGGCTGACACATTGCCGGCCGACACAGTCCAGCGGCGGCGTCTCCTGAGCGGTGTGACCTCGTCTGGCTGACACATTGCCGGCCGACACAGTCCGGCGGCGGCGTCTCCTGAGTGGTATGACCTCGTCTGGCTGACACATTGCCGGCCGACACAGTCCAGCGGCGGCGTCTCCTGAGCGGTATGACCTCGTCTGGCTGACACATTGCCGGCCGACACAGTCCGGCGGCGGCGTCTCCTGAGTGGTATGACCTCGTCTGGCTGACACATTGCCGGCCGACACAGTCCAGCGGCGGCGTCTCCTGAGCGGTATGACCTCGTCTGGCTGACACATTGCCGGCCGACACAGTCCGGCGGCGGCGTCTCCTGAGTGGTGTGACCTCGTCTGGCTGACACATTGCCGACCGACACAGTCCGGCGGCGGCGTCCCTGAGCGATGTGACTCCGTCTGGCTGACACATTGCCGGCCGACACAGTCCGGCGGCGGCGTCTCCTGAGCGATGTGACTCCGTCTGGCTGACACATTGCCGGCCGACACAGTCCGGCGGCGGCGTCTCCTGAGCGGTATGACCTCGTCTGGCTGACACATTGCCGGCCGACACAGTCCGGCGGCGGCGTCTCCTGAGCGGTATGACCTCGTCTGGCTGACACATTGCCGGCCGACACAGTCCGGCGGCGGCGTCTCCTGAGCGGTATGACCTCGTCTGGCTGACACATTGCCGGCCGACACAGTCCGGCGGCGGCGTCTCCTGAGCGGTATGACCTCGTCTGGCTGACACATTGCCGGCCGACACAGTCCGGCGGCGGCGTCTCCTGAGTGGTGTGACCTCGTCTGGCTGACACATTGCCGGCCGACACAGTCCGGCGGCGGCGTCTCCTGAGCGATGTGACTCCGTCTGGCTGACACATTGCCGGCCGACACAGTCCGGCGGCGGCGTCTCCTGAGCGATGTGACTCCGTCTGGCTGACACATTGCCGGCCGACACAGTCCGGCGGCGGCGTCTCCTGAGCGGTATGACCTCGTCTGGCTGACACATTGCCGGCCGACACAGTCCGGCGGCGGCGTCTCCTGAGCGGTGTGACCTCGTCTGGCTGACACATTGCCGGCCGACACAGTCCGGCGGCGGCGTCTCCTGAGCGGTATGACCTCGTCTGGCTGACACATTGCCGGCCGACACAGTCCGGCGGCGGCGTCTCCTGAGCGATGTGACTCCGTCTGGCTGACACATTGCCGGCCGACACAGTCCGGCGGCGGCGTCTCCTGAGCGGTATGACTCCGTCTGGCTGACACATTGCCGGCCGACACAGTCCGGCGGCGGCGTCTCCTGAGCGGTATGACTCCGTCTGGCTGACACATTGCCGGCCGACACAGTCCGGCGGCGGCGTCTCCTGAGCGATGTGACTCCGTCTGGCTGACTGACACATTGCCGGCCGACACAGTCCGACGGCGGCGTCTCCTGAGCGATGTGACTCCGTCTGGCTGACTGACACATTGCCGGCCGACGCAGTCCGGCGGCGGCGTCTCCTGAGCGATGTGACTCCGTCTGGCTGACTGACACATTGCCGGCCGACACAGTCCGGCGGCGGTGTCTCCTGAGCGGTATGACCTCGTCTGGCTGACACATTGCCGACCGACACAGTCCGGCGGCGGCGTCTCCTGAGCGATGTGACTCCGTCTGGCTGACACATTGCCGGCCGACACAGTCCGGCGGCGGCGTCTCCTGAGCGATGTGACTCCGTCTGGCTGACACATTGCCGGCCGACACAGTCCGGCGGCGGCGTCTCCTGAGCGGTATGACCTCGTCTGGCTGACACATTGCCGGCCGACACAGTCCGGCGGCGGCGTCTCCTGAGCGGTATGACCTCGTCTGGCTGACACATTGCCGGCCGACACAGTCCGGCGGCGGCGTCTCCTGAGCGGTGTGACCTCGTCTGGCTGACACATTGCCGGCCGACACAGTCCGGCGGCGGCGTCTCCTGAGCGATGTGACTCCGTCTGGCTGACACATTGCCGGCCGACACAGTCCGGCGGCGGCGTCTCCTGAGCGGTATGACTCCGTCTGGCTGACACATTGCCGGCCGACACAGTCCGGCGGCGGCGTCTCCTGAGCGGTATGACTCCGTCTGGCTGACACATTGCCGGCCGACACAGTCCGGCGGCGGCGTCTCCTGAGCGATGTGACTCCGTCTGGCTGACTGACACATTGCCGGCCGACACAGTCCGGCGGCGGCGTCTCCTGAGCGATGTGACTCCGTCTGGCTGACTGACACATTGCCGGCCGACGCAGTCCGGCGGCGGCGTCTCCTGAGCGATGTGACTCCGTCTGGCTGACTGACACATTGCCGGCCGACACAGTCCGGCGGCGGCGTCTCCTGAGCGGTATGACCTCGTCTGGCTGACACATTGCCGGCCGACACAGTCCGGCGGCGGCGTCTCCTGAGCGGTATGACCTCGTCTGGCTGACACATTGCCGGCCGACACAGTCCGGCGGCGGCGTCTCCTGAGCGGTATGACCTCGTCTGGCTGACACATTGCCGGCCGACACAGTCCGGCGGCGGCGTCTCCTGAGTGGTGTGACCTCGTCTGGCTGACACATTGCCGACCGACACAGTCCGGCGGCGGCGTCCCTGAGCGATGTGACTCCGTCTGGCTGACACATTGCCGGCCGACACAGTCCGGCGGCGGCGTCTCCTGAGCGATGTGACTCCGTCTGGCTGACACATTGCCGGCCGACACAGTCCGGCGGCGGCGTCTCCTGAGCGGTATGACCTCGTCTGGCTGACACATTGCCGGCCGACACAGTCCGGCGGCGGCGTCTCCTGAGCGGTATGACCTCGTCTGGCTGACACATTGCCGGCCGACACAGTCCGGCGGCGGCGTCTCCTGAGCGATGTGACTCCGTCTGGCTGCACATTGCCGGCCGACACAGTCCGGCGGCGGCGTCTCCTGAGCGGTATGACTCCGTCTGGCTGACACATTGCCGGCCGACACAGTCCGGCGGCGGCGTCTCCTGAGCGGTATGACTCCGTCTGGCTGACACATTGCCGGCCGACACAGTCCGGCGGCGGCGTCTCCTGAGCGATGTGACTCCGTCTGGCTGACTGATACATTGCCGGCCGACACAGTCCGGCGGCGGCGTCTCCTGAGCGATGTGACTCCGTCTGGCTGACTGACACATTGCCGGCCGACGCAGTCCGGCGGCGGCGTCTCCTGAGCGATGTGACTCCGTCTGGCTGACTGACACATTGCCGGCCGACACAGTCCGGCGGCGGCGTCTCCTGAGCGATGTGACTCCGTCTGGCTGACTGACACATTGCCGGCCGACGCAGTCCGGCGGCGGCGTCTCCTGAGCGATGTGACTCCGTCTGGCTGACTGACACATTGCCGACCGACACAGTCCAGCGGCGGCGTCTCCTGAGCGATGTGACTCCGTCTGGCTGACTGACACATTGCCGGCCGACACAGTCCAGCGGCGGCGTCTCCTGAGCGATGTGACTCCGTCTGGCTGACTGACACATTGCCGGCCGACACAGTCCGGCGGCGGCGTCTCCTGAGCGATGTGACTCCGTCTGGCTGACTGACACATTGCCGGCCGACGCAGTCCGGCGGCGGCGTCTCCTGAGCGATGTGACTCCGTCTGGCTGACTGACACATTGCCGACCGACACAGTCCAGCGGCGGCGTCTCCTGAGCGATGTGACTCCGTCTGGCTGACTGACACATTGCCGACCGACACAGTCCGGCGGCGGCGGCGGAACTGTGCCGGTTGGTGCCGCTGGCACAGGGCGCAGGTGTCACAACCAGCCGGCAGCCGTCGGAGGCAGGCTTGGATTTATGCATTGGGATTCTGGATGTCGAGAGGAGAATCTCTGAGTCATCTACTTCAGAGAGGATAATTTTCTTTCCATTTGTCACCAGACGATATGACCAGACGATCGTCGTTTGCCAGATGGCAAATGATGTGCCCGTTTGTGTCTTAAAATGCGTCATATATTCCGATCCTTAGCCGCTGATTGGCTGAATTTCTTTGCGGTGCGTGCAGATCTGCGAGTCGTCACCTGTACACTACCGTCTGAGTTTGTCGGTGAGGGTTGAAATGGATTGTATATATATATGTAGATTTTAAAGCTATTTTAATGTCTTTTTCAGGAAAAATCACTTGCTCTGAGGCTGCGTGCTATTATTTTTCATCTGTTCCATCAATTGTTTTTTTGCATAGCGGTTTCTTTTTAGAAAAAAAGCCTATTTAGATTTCTGGCATGGGCAGGAGGCCTATATGCACCAGCCATGGCCATATGCAGGCACCAGTAAAATATATATGGAACATTTAAAATTTCGTTGATAGTTGCCAACGAAATGTGTTCGTGGGAAGATATGTGCTATGCTTCTCCATCAAATGTAGTAGCTTTTTTGTGATTCACAACTTATTTTTTCCTAAATGGCCTGTACAGTTTTAGATATAGCCTGCTCATGCTCTGTACCTATGTGCAATGAGGAGGAAGGTAAACAGACAAGAGGGACCACTATGTCTAATCAAGGAATAAGGCATGTGTGAAATGTGCATGGTTTACCAAGTGTGCCAAGTGCATGTAGTTTAAATTTGGGTGACTGGCCTGCCATAAGGGTGAAATTCTTTATTAAAGATCTTTTTTGGCATGCAGACCTGGCTAATCTTAGAAGCTACATATCTGATCATTATGAAACCTCCAAAAAATGATGGAACACGTCATAATTGTGTGAGGTTTCTTCAATCAATCAATGTCAATGTCTACCATATGAAAACAAAATATTATGAACATACCTTACTTGTACAAAATACTTCATGAAGCTGCATATGACTTCTGCAGACAATTCAGCATGTGACACATATGCACCTATTAGCTTTTTACTTTTCTATATTTTGTGCTAGGTCCAAGGGTACAATTTTTAAAACTAAATTTCTTGCTTGCTGACATGACCAATCTTCACTCAGCAACTATTACAATTTATTTTATGTATATGCCAAATTATTTGGGTTTGGACTTTTGTGATCCTGGATCAGATCAAAGGTTACCAATGTTTTCAAAGTAGAGATTTTGTCTTACAGTCATGGCAAATTGAATAAACTATGAAATTATTGCAGTTTAAATTGCTCACAGGGTAATTTTACCTCTAAAAGGCAACAAAAGATGTTGAGATGGGTCAGTTAGGTGGGATATTTAACTTGAAATGTTTGAGGATAAAATGAAACTGAAAAAAATGTCATCGAAAAGGAAGTTAGGCTAAGTTATGTCCAGTTAGGTTAGGACAACCCAATGTGGTTCAGAGGGTTCTGCAAACCATCTTGACCACATGTATAGCCTAATGTGGCTGAGAGTGGTTGGACCATGATTGACGTGGTACCGCCGTTGGCCCGACAGAGTTTCTAATTTGATGTGGGCATTGTACTTTACCAACAGTATCTGGTTTTACCAGGTGTGGATCCAGGAATTGTCATGAGGGGAAGTTTGTTTGGATGGGCGCCGCTATGAATGTACCTGGGGGGCACATTTTCCTTCCGAGGAGCGCCATTAGAGGACAAAAATGATAGGGAGACTGGTACACTCGGACCTCCCATAAGTGTCTGAGTTATAAAGAGGGTTGCCTTCGCCCCTTCCCCTAAGACTCGCCTTTTCACCCTGCCCGCTCCGGCGACCATGGCTGGAGATCCCGGGTGTGTTCGTGTCCAACAGGTATCGATACTGGAGCACATGGTAGATCACTGGGATTTTTGGGGCCGGGCCTGATTTTATTTTGGTTGGGGAGTCGTGACGGTTCTTTTCGGCGCTATGCACGATTCATGGGATTCCGGGTCGGTTTTCCAGACCCCGATTCGGGGTCCCCGCTGGATTTTCTAAGCCTCGGATTTATTTTTATATGGTCCTGTCATAAGTTTTCGGCCCCACTGTTTATTTGTATCCCCAGCATAAATTTTAAGCATCCCGACGGAAAGTTTGTGGTCCCACCACTATTTTTGGGAGCTCCTGCGCGATTTTGCTTCGGGGTCAGGCGCGAGTCTTCGGGGCCCCAATGCGTGTTGTCGGGAGGCACAGGTTCTTGTGACCTCTTTTTTCGGAGTGCGAGTTGCGTTTCCGGTTCCCGTCGTCATGTCATAGGCCGCGTGGTGTAAATGCATACATTTTTAGGAGCCAATTTGCCGATCCCGATTAAGTTCTTCATTTTGGTGTATATTTTGTGGCCATCTTCCCCCGAAGGAAAACTTCTTAAAATATGCCCTTGCGTGTGTCATGAAATCGATATTTTGAGTTCATTGTACAGTCCCGTTTTGGGGGCGGTGAGATAGTTTGGTCCACTTCACGCCGCTTGGAGAGTGGGGAGAGGGCATGGCCTCCGTATTCCTACCCTTTAAACCCGCTAGCGCGTAGACCCCATGCATTTTGAAATGCATCGTAATTATTCACGACAATCCATACATGTTTAGTAAGACGGCCGTTAATACCATTTGGGCTATTATGACACAAGGAAAACGTCGCTGAACCACCAGGTTCGAAATGGAAACTCCGATTGGTCTGGCCAGAATACTATTAGGATCATTGGAACAAATTCCATCGGGAAGCATTCAGACCATAAGGGACCATTAAAACCACTAGGAAAATCCCAATAGTTCCAAATGGTTTCCAATTATTTTTTTGTTCAAGAATGGGGGGTGGCTCGATTCAATCTGAAAATATGTGTTGAAAATAAGGTCCTGGACCCACTCCCTTCGTGAGAGGTTTCCAGCCCTGTTGGCGACGATGCTATACCGTCTGATCGACTTGCTACGTCATGCTACAACTTGCCAGTTGTCCGACCCTTTTTTATGTAGGGAATTTCTTGTCGAGAATGCCTTCATTTCACACCACGACAATTACTGAACGGAACACCATAAACCAATAAAGAAAGAACGGTGAGGTTCTTTGATCAATTATGTGTCGTGAAATGCCGATTCAAACCATCACAGTCGTTGAATTAATTTGAAAAAGGCATGCACAAAGTGCCCCTGACTTCAGCAGGCGCTCTGCCCGAAACCGATATCTTACATGCGTACCAGATTTGTCGAAAGCGTACCAGAGCTGGCACGATCGTACCACGGTGGCAACCCTGGAGGAAGAGGAACGGACTGAACATGTCAGTTTTTAGAACCAAAAAATGTAAATCTTCAAATCAACGTTTTATGAAATGAAAATGAATTCTTACGTACAATATCAGTTTATACGCCCAATAACGGACCACTACTTTACTATAATTAACACAAAATGACCGTAAAAAGTAAACGTATTTGGCGTTATGCTAGCTGCTAACTTTTATACCATATATAAAGTTATTATACCAGCTATATTAAACACGAGCAAATTTCCGCTGTAAAACCGGCTACTGTTTTGGGTTTGTTTAGGAAGTCATGTGTGGCCATAGTTTAATATCTATTGTTTTTTTTCAGGAATATCAATTATAATGAGGTGTCTATACGGCTTCTTGCTGGCTTTTCTCTCATGTTTTCATAGGCTGGCAGATTGGCTCACACTTTGATTTTGTTGGTTTAGTTTGAGATTGGGTTGCCCCATATAAATATTCAATGCATGCAAATTGTCATTGGGCATGTAGGTAGGTACCTTGGTAAATATCAACCTGATGGTGTGATGGGTAGGTTGCTGAAGATAATTATAGTTTGTATATCCACAATCTCAATGATAACCATGATTTGCATGCAAGTTTCACTATGACTGGAAATTGAGAATGGAATTAATCATGTTAAAGCTCCATATGCATGTGGTTTTGCCATTGGTGGTGTGTACAAACATCAGTATGACCATGCAATTGTTGTTTAGTTGCTTAGCATATTTTTTTTCAGACAATCGTTTAAAATGCATCAGCATCGCTAATCCGAACATTTTATGATGTAAGCTGTATTTCCACAGTGGAGGGAATTCCAGCTATTTTGTTTGTTTTTGCACACAATTGTACATTTTTCAGCAAAAGGTGGAGAGTCAGTCCACTATCTAATCCAAATCTGTTTCTTTTCAGTACAAAATGTGCTGGTTAACATCAATGTTTCTACTTAGCATGGTGATTTTCATTTTTTTCCCTTTAGCTTTCTTATCAGCATAAAATAGCATAGGTTATTGGGGGGGGGGGCAAATCAACATTGGGGGAGGGGGAAAGATCAACATTGGTGGGGCCATGGCCCCCACAAAAGGATACAAATCGACGCCCCTGGGTAGGAGTGAAATTGAGGGTCATCAGGCCCCCGTCATCCACATGAAATATGTGGGATGACGAGGGCAGCATAGTCAAATAGAACCGGATACCTCACAGTGGTGTACGCATGGCTTCGCAATCAGCATGTGCCGAGTATGAAAACAAACATGATGCCTTGACGATACTACAACAAACCTGATACTTATTTGGGTTTCCCAGCACGCGAGTCCCAGCTAGATGTCTCTTCCTTTGCTTGTTTAGATGTGTGATTGATGGTCACGCCCGTTAATAGTGCAACACGACGCGGAAGCTGGCATCCCTTCATTGTGACATAAGAGTTTCCTCAGCTTTCCCCAGGCTGTTGTGATGAAAATTGTCGCACAAAGGTTAGGTTAGGTTAGGGTTTTAGGGCGCATCGACCATGGTAGATCATTTAGCTGTCGCACAAGGTTCACTGTGGTGTGGCCATTAGCACCCTGCCAAGATCCGGGCCACAACTGTCTCAAAGTCTACAGTCAGCGGCGTTGATTTCCGAAAATGATTGGTGCGGAAATTCATGGAGGAAATGGGCCAGCCGAAATGGATTGGGGGGGGGGGCACTCCACAGGGTCCAACGTTAACAGTTTAAATTATTTGCGGCAGCCCAACATGGGGGAGGCAAGAGGGCCCCTCAAAAGTAAGCAAATTGACAAAGCCTGCAGCTCATTTGCTTTCCTTCGAAAACACGCTACAAAACATAATCGAAGCCCGTTTTGAGTACCGACACACGATCCGCACCAGGTGGGTGGGGTAGGGGCGCATCGACTGCAGTGATCATGCAGCGACGATCCGCAACGAAAACTGGGCGCTGCCGCTGCCGTCCGGTGGCCACTTAACGCGTGTGCGGCGGACCGCCAGCCAGCTGGATGCCAACACTGCGCACGGTAACAGGCTCACACGACGCCCGGCAATGAATTCGTCCCGGCGAGGGCAGCGTCAGAAGCGACCGCTGCCATCGTGGCAGTAGCGCCGCACCGGCGCAGCTGGCCGGCGGGGAGGAGTCGGAGTGGAGGAGTCGGTGCCGAGGAGTCGGCGGAGAGTGTCGCTGGGTCAGTGGCCAGCATCCAGGGCACGCCCCGGGCGGCAGCCAGCTGGCGGAAGTCAGCGGGCGGCGGCGGCCCTCGGACGTATCCGGTCGGCTCCTTACAACAGGGCCGTTGGTGCTCGGCGGCCCGTCACTGCTGACTGCTGTCTCACACCCGACCAGCCGCAGGCACGCCTGGCGGGTCAGACTGGGCCGGTGTCGGTCCGCCACGTGCAGGTCCGACCGTGCCAGGCCTCTCGTGGGACAATCAAAACATGTTTTGTTGCGCGTTAACTGCCGGCCGTGTCGCCGCCGGTGGGCGTTGTGGCCACGTTGTGAGGCAGCGCGATCGACCTCCGATCAGTCCTGGAAAATAGGCTGCTGTTGAATTGTTGTCATCCATGACTGCATCACCTTTCCTCTCCAGAAAGTTGTCATCTGCTTGTCCTTGCTGGATGACTCAATAGTGATATACTTGTGAATGACTATAATTACTGCCTGTTGATTACATGCCCGAAACTCATGGGAGAGTGGAAAGGAATATATCATGGCTAATTTATGGGCAAACTGTTATGCAGCAGATTCCCTGCATTGTTACTTAGTTATTTGGGCTTTAGGGCACAGACCATGTTGATCACATAGCTCCCTGCATTGTTGTTAACTGATATATCAGTATGTTTGCAAATTCACTTATGAGTGAATCCATACCATTCTCACTGGTGTATAAAAGCTACATCATAACATTGCTTCTACAATGCATATAACAGAAACCCATCTCGATTGTCCTACTTACTCAGGACACCATAGAAGTCAATGAAGCCAATGAAAACCATAGAAGTCAATGAAAATGTTACTTCATCCCCTGTATTGTTAATTGAAACAGAAGTCTCTTGAACCATATGTTATGTCCTTCACAGTGTTGCTCCATCCACCTCCAACTCCAACCCTGACCAAACTTCAGGAGCTCATCCATCTCCAAAGCAGTCTGTTGAAGAAGGTATGTATTGCAGCATAACTACTGTGACCGGAATTCCATGGTATCCATGTTGCCTTACAATCCATCCTTGCTGATCCATGTGTCAGATGTTTGACTTTCCTCAAACTGTCTGGATAACTGGGGAGTTGAAATCACATGTGAGTGATGAAACAGATTAACTATTCCCGGATTCTTATGTTGCATCATTGCATGGCACAGTGACATACCGAATGGGGGATGGGGAATTGTGGGCAGTTGCCTCCCCCCCTCCTGATAGGTTGTGGGGGCCCCAAGAATCCGCCGAGCTTAGGAAAAAATGCGCCATGCTCCCTTAAAATTCCACTCGGTCCACCAAAAATCGCACCGGGGCTCAGAAAAATCACATTGGGGGCCCCAAAAAGTAGCGCAGGGGCCCCGATAATGACAATGGGGCCTCAAAAGTTTGTACCTGGGCCCCTGAAAATCACGTTGGGGCCACAAAAGAAATCGTGCCGGTATTCAAGAAAATCACGACGGGGGCCACAAACGGTCGGGCCGGGGCCTCCTGAAAATCACGCTGAGACTGGGGTACTAAGAATTATCACCCAGACCCCTGAAAATCACGCCAGAAGCCTGACAGGTCCCACCGGGGCTCTAAAAATATCGTTGAGATCACCCAACAAATGAAGCCGGGTAAATTAAAAACAGTCCGGACACGGAAAATCAATCTGGGATCTCAACAATAGCTCCAAAAGCCCACAAAACTTGTTGGGCCCCCACAAACGTGTCGTAGCCACCGCAAGGGATCCCAACAAGTGACCACGGCCCCAAAAAATCGCACTTAGACCAAAAAAAATATACCCGGAATGTCACCTTGCGGACGGAAAAATTGCGTCAAGGATCCACAAAATAAGAAGTCGTCGGGCGCCGGAAAAGAAACCTGTTGGGGCACCGGAAAAAAACGCAACGAGAGCCAGAATCATCGTACCGGGGTCCAAAAATAGCCTGCAGGGGGCTTATAAAGATAGACTTCACCACAAAAACCACAAGGAGACTCCATCGAATCGACCAGAGCACCGGAAAATTAAGAATGGGTCCCGAAATAAAATTATCCGAAGGGCCTTTCTACTCTCGATCGTGCAATCTGCGGGAAAAAACACGTTGAGCAGCCGCAGTGGCGTACTAAGGGGAAACATTCCCCTCCCTAATGTTAGGCACCAAGGAAATACTTTCACCCATCGTCATCACCGTTCAGGTCTGCTGTGCTCTGATGCTTCATCAATGCCGGTGTGTTTTAGCCTGCATCTGATCGCTGAAGTATTTGTATTTAAGCCGGTGTGTGTTTGTTGGTGTGTGGAGTGAGGAGGAGGGTAACAGTGACGGTGACGGTGACGATAGATCCGAGCCCACTATATGGCACTGCAGTCGCATGCTATTACTCAGAGTTGTTATGTTGGTGAGTTCGAGTCTCACCTGTCGCTACTCTTCGCCCGCGACCAATCGGCGTGAGAGATTGGCGACGCTATATGACTCCACGGTCGACGTGTCGTAGAACCAATAACCAACCAAGAGTTGTTATGTTGACATGTACTGAGCACTGCTCTTTTAATCATGTGACTTCACCAGTTATTGGACGATTTTCCCCGTTGGTGAGGATGCTGAATAAACATAAACATACACATCGTCGAATAAAAAATCATAATTTCCGAGATCTGAAAATATAGTGGGCTAAATCCGATGAGTTTTTTTTTTTGGGGGGGGGGGGTCTAGTGCGTTGGCACTTCGGCCCCCCAATGTTTTTCAAAATCGACACCCCTGCTCCTACCTCCTTGCATACCCTTGCAGGCGCAAACCCCACAACTTGGATGTTGTGAATCTGCCCGCAACTGCTGCGCTTCAGACAGCGCCTGCCGACTGCCAGTTCCCGTAACACACGCCCAGGGCGCCCAGCATGAAATATGATACTTCTCATGAGGTGGTTAATTGGCCGTGCCCTGCACTATCGCCTCACGTTGCATACATGCATGATGAAGCTTCGCTTCGAGCTGGGCGCCCACCGGCAGCTGTGTGAGTTGTGTGTTTGTGCCGGCCGCGGCCGCGGGCAGCTCGGCGGCACGCTGAGACCTCTGGCCGGGGCCGGGAGCAGTGATCTGTGCAGCCGGCGCCTCCTGCCGGCTGCACAGACGCCGTGGCGGCCACCGTCCCCGGCCGACGAGCGGCCTGGGGTCGATGATGGTCGGTCGCCCGGCTTTATCACGCTTATTCTCTCTGATCTGGGCTCGAGCACGCAGGAGAACCCGTCTGCTGGGCAGACTTGTGCTCGACTCGAGTTGAATCAAGAATCGACTCATGAATCAATCGTTTTTGGATGAGTCGAGAGTTGAATCGATTTTTTTCCACAAAACATATTTTGAGTCGTGAGTTGAATCACATCTTTCTAAAAAATAAATGAGTTGAATCATGAGTCAATGATTTGAATCACAATGATTCATTTGAGTCTTGTGACTCAAATGCATGTTATGAACAAATAATATGAAGCATGTATCTGTGTGAATATTATGTAATGACACAAAGTAGGGAGTAAAAACACAGCATAATTATTCATGCTTAGCAATACAATTGTCAACTTCTAATCTGTCAGTGAGTAAAAAATGAAGGGTACCAGTACTGAAGTTATTTACCAAAAACCAATTACAATAACTACAAATAATTATTAATGTTAAGCTTGGTATCCACAATCAGTATCATGCACGAGTCAATCCTAGTACCAGGAGTACAACACATAAATGGGTTGTAATTGTGAAAAAGAATATGGAACCGACATTGTCCTGCACTGGAATTGGCATTTGCACTGAATACAATTCCGTTGGCTTGTTATTTGTCACCTGCGCGTCAGATATCATATCAGACGTGCGTGTGACAAATAACAAACAAAGGTACCTTTACTAGAAGGTAGATGGAATTTTTCTTTCAAGCCTGCATGACGTCATCCGAAGGTTTTTTTTTAATATATGGTATCAATTTGTGTAATTTGGTTCATTTGGTATCAATTTGGCTGCAGATTACTTTTTTCTCCTATATATGAAGGAAATGTGTACTGGATATAACATATTTTAACCAGTTGATATATGTCTTCTGTAATATCCTAAAACTTAGTCTGGAATAAAAGCATGATCTTTTTTTGTGAACAAATAGCATTGTTCTTGTTATAGCAACACATGTTCAACTTTATTGATGAAAATGTCAAGTATTTTGGAATGCGTGGCATTATATAGGTTTTGTTCCGGTGATTTGAGCACGATTGCTCGAAGTCCTGACCTGTGTAATTTAAGCAATGTCTCAAACTTATATATATAGAGGAGAGGTTATCATGAGACTGAGAGAACAAGTGAGTGACGCCTATATTGAGGTTGATTCTTTCCATGGACAATTACAGAATTTGTGTAAAAATGGCACACATTATTTATCAAAATGTTGTTTTGCTGGTGTTGTCTAATGTGATTTCAACGAATTTGACTCATTCATTTGGAAAATGAAAAATTTCCAAGATATAAGCACTTCAAGTTCAAGTATTTCTATCTAATAAATCAGTCGAAGAAAATAATTTAAGTACGGGTCTTCTCCCTCTATATTGTTCCTCGGACCACTTGACCTGGGAGCAAAAATCCGCTGTAAAACCACCTATTGTATAGGTAACTTCAGTAACAATACCTATGAAACTTCCCGAAATTTAGGAAATATCCTTACTAAACACACTTCCCTTCTTAGTAAATATACATACTAAACCTTCGAGGATGCATTGGACAGCTGTGCCCAAGGCCTATCGAGTCAAGGCTGTGCCCAAGGCGATATATACCTAATATATACCGAATATATGCCGAATTTATACCGAATTAAGGCAGAAACATACGGTTTTCGATGTCAAAGAGTATTACATTGAGTGCATGAAGTGTTGAACTTCTTCTTTATCACGTCTATGACACACCAGGTACGGATGATTATGCGCGATGTGCTATATTTGTAGAGTGAAGATTTTGATTGTTTATTTCTTTGCCAACTGAAAAGTTATCATTTGCAGGGAAAATGAGTGGTCGCATCGTCATTTTTACGTTAAAATATCATGCATTCAAAATAAAAATTCAAAAGAATCAAAATTTACCTTGATCTCCAATTATACCCAAAGTTTTAGCAAAAATAATATATTCAACAGATCA
>JAOTOM010004225.1:130000-244297 GCA_034440615.1 Ashinkailepas kermadecensis
GGGGAGGGGGCGGCACCTTCACACACCGTCAGGCAGAACAGTATGAGCAGAAAACCATGTGCCGTGATTATCGCTGCAAGGGCTGCTTTAGAGAAGTGGCGGCGAAATCGGTAATGTGACATCAGAATGGCGGCGCATGTTCTCACGAGGCAGAGTACATGGGATTCCCAGGTTAGTGACGGATCGAGCATGATGCCCAATGCTCGTAGGCCGTGGGAAGGGCGGATGACACTATCGGAAAGGTTAATACGAAATTGTTCGGCGTTGCGGAGGGTTTGCGTTGGGGGAAATCACGTGAAGGCAGTTTTGGACGCTTTCACTTTCAGAAAATTAGATTTGAGCGAAGTCTGGAGCGTAGTTGGATAACTTTCCAAACAACGCATTAGATCGGCGAGCCCAGGACTCATCTGAGGAGGCGTTACTCGTATCTGAGTAACAGTATCTGGGTGGCATCGACATTCGTCACGAGTTTCCCATGAGGAAGGAAGCTAGGTCGGTCATCGGTGAAGAAACTGGAAAGTATAGGGCCGATGAGCTACGCCTGGGCGATTCCACAGTTCACTGGGAGCGTAGATGTCAATGTTTTTGTTTGCAGTTGAGCATGATGGGTCGTGTTATATCATGAGTCGTGAGTCATGAGCCTCTAACCAGCTGCATCCTGCTGCTCGGGTAGCTCCCAAACCATCGAGAGCAAATTCCGTACCACCGTAACTTGTCCGTTAGGATGCCATTTTCAGTATCAGGACAAACTTCCTTGGTGATTGGAGCTCCGATGGTGCAAAACTACACTTTTAACTCGCTAAGGTGAGCAGAACAAGTGTCGCCATGGCTATTGCCACTGGACATGCTGAACTTCATGGTTCGCCAGAAAGACATTGAGTCACCGGATGTCAGACGCTGGCACAATAATCACAACGAGCGAGCACAAAAGCGCTCTTTACACGATTTCGTAATCGCTTATCTATATGTCGGTGCCCGTTGGTCCTGAAGGTGAACTAGTCGGACAATGGCATATTTCGGTCGGCAATCAGCTGACTAGCCGGGCGTTATCACTCATCCAGAGACAATGGTTCGGCCGTCACTCAGGACAGTGAACGTCCACCATTCATGCTAAGACTCTTCATAGTCCTGCACTACAGAACCGAAATGCAAATGTGTCGTCATGCATAGCGAAGACCCATGCACTCGCTTCAATGAGCTGTATCTGTTATCTCCTGTATTCATGCTGTGCTTTCATCTGTGTACACCGGCAAGCCCGCCGGACCTAATTAGTATGCTCCTCTGAATACGGTGGTTCTCCAGGAATAATACTCCAGTTACCCAATAGCATGCCCGTACCGCTCAACGCCGCACGATGCCAGGAACACCGACTGCGCTCGCCGATCATCCGTCCTTTTTCGGACGAAGACGGCGTGCCATTCATGAGAAGGCATCGGTGGTTACGACGTGCGCCGTCGTGCCATTAATGAGAAGGCGTCGGTGGTTACGACGTGCGCCGTCGTGCCATTAATGAAAAGGCGTCGGTGGTTACGACGTGCGCCGGCGTGTCATCAACGGCGATGTGTCCGTGGTTATGACGTGCGTCGGCGTTCCATTAACGGTGAGGTGTCGGTGGTTGTGACGTGCACCGGCGTGCCATTTGCCGGGAGCTGTTGGTGGTTATGACGTGCGCCGGCATACCATTAGCGGGGAGCTGTTGGTGGTTATGACGTGTGCTGGCGTGCCATTAACGGGGAGCTGTCAGTGGTTATGACGTGTGCCGGCGTGTCAATAACGGGGAGCTGTCAGTGGTTATGACGTGTGCTGGCGTGCCATTAACGGGGAGCTGTCAGTGGTTATGACGTGTGCCGGCGTGCCATTCACGTGGAGCTGTGAGTGGTTATGATGTGTACTGGCGTGCCATTAACGGGGAGCTGTCAGTGGTTATGACGTGTGCTGGCGTGCCATTAACGGGGAGCTGCCAGTGGTTATGACGTGCGCTGGCGTGCCATTCACGGGGAGCTGTCAGTGGTTATGACGTGCGCTGGCGTGCCATTAACGGGGAGCTGTCAGTAGTTATGACGTGCGCCGGCGTGCCATTAACGGGGAGCTGTCAGTGGTTATGACGTGCGACGGCGTGCCATTAACGGGGAGCTGTCAGTGGTTATGACGTGCGCCGGCGTGCCATTAACGGGGAGCTGTCAGTGGTTATGACGTGCGACGGCGTGCCATTAACGGGGAGCTGCAGTGGTTATGACTAGGGATGCACCGGATACACTATCCGGCCGGGTATCCGACCGGATATCACGAATTTTCAACTATTCGTTATCCGGCCGGATATTTCTTGCTATCCGGCCGGATACCGGATATTTTCCATTGCTTGCAACGATTTCCAGTTAGTGTTCACCACTTGGGTGTCCCCTAACACAACAAGCAGACGATAAAAAACGACCAAGCGTATGATCTTTATTGTCCCTTCGAAGATTGTAAGTGCGTACTCAGCATTCAGTGACGCTGTGACGCTGAGTTACACTGAGTGACGTCAATCAAAACACGACCTGGTTCAGAAATGCTTCACATTGTGGTGAAGAAACAGGAGCTGCTCCCCGCGGCGCGGCAGAAGCCTGCTCCTCCTGTCCTCGAAGATTGTTTCGTACTCCGAGAACATTCTCTCGGAGAACACGGAGGACGACCGGGCGCACAGGAGTTTACGCGAGAGAGCGCGCAGGCGAGGGAACGAACTTGCTCGCCCTGTTTCGCCCCACCACTGGACTGGGTCCGTCTCGCGAGGTGAGAGGGGGAGCGTGAAGAAGTTCTGCACTTCTTCCGCTGCAGTCTTCAGGTCACCCTGGCCGTCACGGCGTTGTCGCTTCGCAGCTGGTGCCTGGCCCTGGCTCACCATCTGTGTGAAGCAGCTGCCGAATAGGTCTTCCTCACCACTTGGCCCTGTGCTAGACGCGGGGCTGTCGGCGCATTTGCTGTCAGTGGCAGCAACTTCTTCGTCCTGCGCCCCCAGCAGCTGAAGAACCTCGCTGAGGAGCAGCGTCTTGGCGTTGTCCTTTTCTTCAGACTTCTTGAAGAAGTTGAGCTTGTATCTGGGGTCGATCGCTGTGGCAGTCACATAGTGTTTCTCCAGAAGGATATTCATCGCTTTGGAGCTGTCAGCTGTGGTTAGGAAGCGGAGGCGCAGCGCTTGTAGCAGTGACTCGCGTAGTTTCTGGGCGCCGGCCGCCTTCTGATCAATCCTTGTCAGGTATAGCTCCAGGCAGGTGATGTTGGGAATGACGCTGGACAACGTGGCGTTGTCCGAGCTCATCTCCTTCGTGAGATCGAAGAATGGTTTCAGCACGTGCAGGAGGCTTCCGCACAGCTGCCAATCGCTCGCAGTCATCTGCGGCAGATCTTCGTGGTCTGCCAGGTAGAGAAGAACTGGCCGCTTCAGCTCCACCAGTCTCTGCACCATCAAGTACGAGCTGTTCCACCGCGTCGGAACGTCCTGCACCAGAAGTCGCGGTTGCAGGCCTTCAGCTCGCTAGAGCTCCTTGAGGGTAGTGCAGGCCACTGACGAGTGGCCGAAGTGAGTCACCAGCCTCCGACACTTGGTCAGGAGCGCGTTCACAGCCGGCTGCGACCGGATGGCGTCGCTAACCACCAACTGAAGACGGTGGATAGTGCAGTGGACGGCCGGAATATCGGCCAGCTCGCAACCCAGAGTCATGTTGGAGGCCCCGTCACGGATCAGTAGATGCCGCCGACTTCTGACTAGGTTCCACTCGTCCCACATCTTCGTCAGCATCTCCGAGATGTTGATGCCACTGTGTGATGCCGGAAAGTGGGCCGCTTTCAGGACGACGTCTCGACGCTGGAAATTGCTCTTGATCCAGTGGCCAAAAAGGCTGACGAACGTTTCCTGCGACGATGAGCATGTCCAGATGTCGGACGTGAAGGAGACGTAGCTGCCGTCACAGCTCTCTAGCTCAGACAGAACCTCGCCCTTCACTTCGTCGTACAGCCTCGGCAGCATGGCGTCGGAAAAGTAGCGCCGGCTGGGCAGGAGATACCGCGGCTGAAGTTTGGCGACGAGGTCGATGAAGCCGTCGTCTCCTACGATTGAGAGCGGCTGGTTGTCCACGGCCATCATTATCATCACGGCCCTGTTGATGTCCTTGGCGCGGCTGTCGTTAATGTCCCAGATCTTCCTTGACTCAAATGATTCTTGGATCGATAGCTGCTTCTTAATAGCGGAAATCTTCCGATCTTTTGGCGTACCTTCCTCTCCAAAGGTTGAGACAGACGCAAAACAGCCGCGATTCGCTTGCTTGGCCGTTTCGTACTCGTCCGGATGTTTCATTTTCGCGTGATTGTGGAGCGGAGTTATGCTGAAGGTTTTCTGTCCCGCGCTTTCGTGGCCTCTCTTGATAAGTCTTTTGCAGATTTTGCATTCTGCATAGGTATCGCTGTCGTCGCACAGTTTGAATATAGCCCAAACGAATGAGGAACGCGAGTGCCCCGCCATGCCACCTAAGCCGCAGGCCAACTACGTAGAAGATTAAACCTGAAACAATTGTGAAGAGGGACGCTCCTGACGCCTGGCGTTCCGGGTGAATGAATGCCAACGCGAATGCCGCAGCAGGCCAGCAAATTTTGTTAAAAAGCTATGCGCGCGCGTGCAAAATGTTTCCCTGGCGCCTCCATCCCCGGCGTCCCGCTCCGACGGACTTCGGATGTGAGCGAAATGCCAAGCGCCGGCAAATAAAAATCCTCTATACTGAGCTGAGGTTTGGGACCTGGGGCGCTCCAGTTTGGGGGGGGGGCAAAAATTAACCAGCACTTGTCGACCGAGGGGGGTGTAGGGAGCGATGTTGGCGTGGTGTTGTGTCGTCGATCTGGGGGGGGAGAGCGATGTTGCATGGTGTTTGTCGTCGACCGGGTTGGGGGTGGGTCGGCCCGGTGGGGGAGGGAAGTAATTGTTGGTGTGGTATTTGTCGTGTCCACGGGGGGCGGGGGGAGCGATGTTGGCCTGTCTGTAATGCGGCAAAAATTTCAGTTTGCCGCCGTTTGGGGGGGGGCGAAAACGTGGTTTTCCCCGCACCATTTTCGTTTGGGGGGCAAATGCCCATTTTGCCCCCCTGGATCCGCCAGTTTGGGATAAAGCATGCCATTGCTTGCTTGCTTAATGAAGAGGGGTTTTGGGGGGCCTGCAATCACCTGCATTTGTAATGCATACACTTGAGGAATAAAGGTGGAATGGTGGGAACTTAAAAGGTTCAGTATCCGGCCGGATTATCCGGGCCGGATATTACTCACGATCTGGCCGGATATACTATTCGGCCGGATATCAGAATTCACTATCCGGTGCATCCCTAGTTATGACGTGCGCCGGCGTGCCATTAACGGGGAGCTGTCAGTGGCTATGACGTGCGCTGGCGTGCCATTAACGGGGAGCTGTCAGTGGTTATGACGTGCGCCGCATGACGGCATTACCGTGAACGGCTGCCAAATATATTTGCATCGCGATTGCAGTCGAGATATGCGTTGTTGACGATTGCACTGGGCTTGTGTTGTCGACACTCGATTATGGAGAGGGCGCTGTGGCTGCGCGATGCGGAAGCGGCTGACATGTTTACGAATGTGGGATGGTTCTTCATAACTTCGCGACGGTTTGCTTGTCTCCTTCCTGGCAATCTCGTATGTTTACACGTTAATATATAATTGTATATATACACATATATATATATATAATGTTCGCTATGCTACATATCAGTTGGTAATTCGGTGTTATACCTATTCATCGGTATCGATTACATCACAGTGTTAAAATAATGGTTTTTCGTTAGGTACGAGATGTCGAAACGAGTAGAGTAGGATGTCGAAATTCGTCATGGAAACGATGCCCATTAGCATAACTTATAAGTTCTTCAAGCACAATGTTGATCCAACAGCATACTCATATGTGCACCTTTTCCTTTGCTCTGAGATACCTAATTTAGGAGTAGCTATTTGAGCGATAATGATGCAGAATACCTATCCTTACCAACTGATATTGTATAACAGACCACATCATAGGTAATCGTCTTACCTGGAATTGTGCTAAGATATGTTTGTACATCACAATCTGCAATGGTAGTTATCAGCATGATACTTATCAACTAGATATTGTTATAAATTAGATATGAAGACCTCATAACGACTCATCACGAAGCACGATGTCGATACCCCGTTGGGAGGGATGTCAATCCAGTGTTCAGAAAGTGGTATATTCCACTCTATTTCACGAATAATTTATCATTGTTAGATCATTACAATCGTGCAGCTTCTCTAAGATTAAATATAATTGGGAGCTGAGTAGCGTTTTCTTGACCACTAGTTTAATAAGGACATCAATAAGAACAAGGAGCTGATGAAATGTCGGCAATTTGGAGTGTTTACAGCATAAACCTGCTTTGCCCCGACATCAATGGTTGGTTCTGTGCTGAGCTTTTGGCACGCTAATTTAAAGTTTAAAGATGGAAACCTAGGCTATCGAGGACGTCTGAGCTCTTATATCGAATTATTGGAAAGATGCATCCAGACACAGATGTATTTCTTCGAAATATTTGGGTACATCTGTGAGAACACTCAGAAAACACTCGCATGCCGATACTTTTTGATAATTGGTACCATGTTCTGAGGTGATGGATCTCCATACCACTTGGATGCTTTGGCGATATTTTATAATGTCACGGTGACCATCCGTGCTCGGTAGTCTTTTTTGTGCTGCATACTATGGACCACAGTGACCACTGCAGGCGTTTTGCTTCGTGCCGCACGCGCCTGAATGGCCATAGCCTGCCGGCTCCGGCAGACGTAGTTGTCCGCGCTGTGCGTCGCCTGGGACGGAGGCGGCATCGACCGGCCCGGCGGCCGGCCGTCGGCCTCTCGAGCGACCAGCACACACCTGGGCGGTCCCGGCAGTGGACAGAGCCTCTCGAGCGACCAGCACACACCTGGGCGGTCCCGGCAGTGGACAGAGCCTCTCGAGCGACCAGCACACACCTGGGCGGTCCCGGCAGTGGACAGAGCCTCTCGAGCGACCAGCACACACCTGGGCGGTCCCGGCAGTGGACAGAGCCTCTCGAGCGACAGGCGCAGTCAGGCGGTCCCGGCAGTGGACAGAGCCTCTCGAGCGACAAGCACATTGCCGGGCGGTCCCGACAGTAGACGGAGCCAGCGGAAACTCACCAACCTGGCTGTGAGAGTGTACCAACAAGTGATTTATATATATATATATATATATATATATATATATATATATATAAATTGAACTATCAATTTCTTAAATGTTATCTTATGCCCATTCATATCGGGACCATATCGTCAGCTAAAACACATTTTCCTGACAGGTGCAAACGCACACAGACAGTAATAGGAGTGGTGCAGAACACTGGTGACGGCAGAGGTAACACTAACTGGCGATATACATAGGTTACGTGTTGGCATATCTTTCGATTGGTTGGATGCAGCGTGCTCGGTGCGGTTCGGTCTAGACATATGATATTAATCTGCACCTCATAACTCGGCTTAGAGATGGAGCGGTTTTGATCAGACACGTAGTTCCATGCGATCTCTCCGGCTGAAGCCCACCATATATGTCGTGCGAAGTCTGCAGCGTCTCGCTGCCATTGCGAAACTGAACAGAAAGATTGGCCTGTCTACGTGTCTACAGTTATGGAGCTTTGAGATCATTTTAGCCAGAAGCTACTTTGTTGAAAATGTCATTTAAAAAATGTCGGAAAAGCTAAAAACTAATTTTGACATTATTAACCATGGGTGCACACCTGTTAACTCATCCACCGCGCTTTCACAGTACAGCACGTGTCATGCTGAAACGAGATGGTTGCGGGGGCTGGGTCGCTTGGTGGAGTCATGCGAACCACATCACGCTGCGGTGCCTTCGGCTCCAGGAGTGCTTCAGCGGTGTTCCACCGGTGCTCGAACAGTGTTACAGTGGAGCTCCATGAGTGCTGCATTGATGCTTCCGCCATGGCGAATGAGCCAGAAATTCGTTCCGTCCTTTATGAGCACTCGGCCTGAGAGGTTGACGAGCATCCGGAGTGTGCCGTGCCCATGAGCCGGGCGACCATGTGAAGTTACGACGGCTGTGACTGGGGTTTAAGTTTCCGTTCGTGTGCCACCGAGTGGGCCGTCGCTCGATGGACGCAATGCCCCGGCAGCAGTCCATTTGGCGGCGTTATCCAGCGTCTGACGTCGGTCCGGTCTGTTCGCAGTTTTTTTCGGAGCTTATCAGGCCAAGCCGTGTGTGTGGGTGTGCCGGTGTGGAGGCAGCCTGTCCGAGTGGCCTACAGCTCCGTGGCGACCGTGGCGATGGCGTGCCGGTTAAGGCTTCTACATTGTTGACTCTGCTCGCGTTGTTTACGCGTGTTATTGTCAGCCTTCCATGATTAATTCGCCTGTGTTCTAGCTTTCCTTGTGCTGAGCTGAGCTGATCTTTCTCAGCTGGTGCAGCCCAGTTTGCAAGGGGTGGGTAGTTGCGGTCACCTTTGGTCGATGCACTCCGAAGTCCAATTAAGCAGCTAGCCCAGTTCCCAAGGGATGTGTTCCGTGCCTGGGCCACGCCGTCTGATCCCGCGCAAGCCGAGAACGTGGCTTGCGAGTGCTTCGTTCGGCCCGAATCCGCTCGGACCGTCCAGATGGTGTTTGAGTCTTCTTGACCCGGTCCACAACAGGCCGAGGACGCTGCTCGATATTTTACCCGGTGCCACCTGTGTGCTGTTGGAGCGCGCTGCCTGACTGCACGAGGGCGCCTGTGCGCGGGTGGCGTTTGACCCGCCACCTGCGCGCACCGGAGCTCTCTGGACGCCCGGACGTCACACTTCCAGTGGGACGTGGTGGCCGCACGTGGAGCGGTTCGTGACCGCTCGCGCGTGGCTCGTGAGCGCCGCTCGGCCGTCCCGACCACCCCCGGCTGTGGACGGCTGACCCGACCTGCCCACTTCACTGTCCGACCGGGTCATGCGGCTTTAGTTACCGCTCCTAAATAGTGGGCGCTGGCGCGTCCGTACGTGGCGGCGCGCCTGAGGTGCTGCCTGCGCCACGACAGGGTGCGTGTCCCGGTTCAGTGACGGTGTTGGACTCTGAAACGGGTGTGGTTGGAGAGACGAGTGTGGCAGTAGATGTTGCGACAGGTTGTTCTGGGGTTTGATGAATTGGGGGCGACTGTCCTGACCACGGAAGTTGGGGTGGGATTGGTGCAGGAGGAGCGGGATGTAGGGCAAATGCAGAAATCTTCATTTACCGTATCCCGGTTGACGGGAGATAACGACTTGACGACTAATGACGACTTTGACCTTGAAAAAAAATTGTTGATGGAGATTGGGTGCTCTAGGACTCGTACTATTGCAAATAACACTGATGTGTTGTTATACATAAGAAAACAAATGAAGTGGAATTCCATCATATCTAGATTGAAATAGAGTGCGGTTATCAGCAGAGATCAGTTCTTGGTCTGAATCAATCAACTTTATGAATATTTAATCGACATACATCTCCCAAAAATTTGGATATCGTGTAGACGTACCATGGAGGTGTGATATGTTTGACGTATCATAAACTTTCTTCACTCTTCGTTTGGAACAGCGTCGAGATTGTAGCTATCACGGTCACGATCACTCACGGATAGTGAAACATTCACACTTCGTAATACAATTTCAGGTTATGGGGTTCCTATGATGTAGTCTGTTGTACAACAACAGCTTTTACTATCATATATTAAAACAACAGCAAAAAGACACCCCACCCTCCTACCTAAGATGACGAGAAAAACAAACACCCTTTTGGTGAACTCTGCAGATTGCATATACAGGAATTAGACGGCATTTTAAATGGCATAGTTTTCATGGAAATTGTCAACATCCGTCTGCATGCATTTCAACATCGCACACAGCGAAAGAGCATTATTCTACCACTGTTCACCAGTTCCATACGATGGTGGCTAGCATACACCGACATCGGTTAGGGGAGTTTTGTGGCATGATCACAGCTTCTAGGTTGCAGCAGCAGCAGCCTCCCCCCTCCATCCCCCTCCTACTCTGCACATACGGGTAGGATGTAACAGAGATGACAGTGACGTGCCGGAACGCCAGCGTCACGGGCCCGGCGTTGGCACAACACTGAAGAAACCGAGGCGAAATCGCGTGCGCGATACCACTTATCGGGAACTCGGCCAGCGCACCTGGTTTCCGGTGGCGCACACGAAATTTCGCAGTCGTTTGTCTGGCGTTTGCGCGAATTCCGCGACGCAAATTGCCGCCGGCCGAGACGACGAGCGCCAACGGGAGCTGACCGCTTTCATCTTCTCACCGCTATCACCCAGCTCACCGCTCTCACCCAGCTCACCGACCGCCCTCGAGGAAAAAGCGGTCCGCCATTCACTTAGTGGCTGAGCGAATTCAACCGAGCACCGTCCGCTAACCACCGCGGAAGCTCTGGCGATTACTTCATAATCCGTGCGGTAGGCACGTCGGCCGCGGGGATCGTGCCGAAATCCGACGATTTCATCATCGCGACATAGTTTTTGAACAGAGTCGCCCCGCAGCTCCATGCGCATGGACTTGTAAACAATGTTGAATCATTTGTTTCTGATGTACGACGATGTGGCATGCTGGTGATCCATTATTCAGTATGTGTTTCTGAACATCGATCGTCTCATCTACTCAGCCAGACGGTCGGTCGCAGGCAGCAGTTTTTGCCCAGCCAGACTACAGTGTGAACAGAGGGCGTACTGCGACGCGTCCGTACCTCCAAACCGGGCGGCTGGGCGGGGAGGGGGATGTCAAAGAGACTGTTTGGGGACATGGCCGTACTGAGCGGCCTGAAGGTACCGGTACAGGGCGGGCCAAGGTTGGAATGGAAGTAGCGAGCGGATTGGTGTAAGTGCGACAAGAAGCGAGGATGATTGCCATATAATAGAGCAGAACAGAGCTGGCCGACAATAAACAACATCCGGGGGCGGAGTTTCAGACAGCTGTTGGAGTGTTCCGAAAGCGGCAAAACGCCGCGTCGACAGTCGCTGGGAGGGGCACTTAGCGTTGACGATAGCGCCCTGAGGCCAGCTTCTGTCGCCGGAGTGGTCGGATAATGGCAGGACGCTGTGTTGGTGTGGGCGCCCACATAAGCCGGGTAGCGGCGCGCCGTGCTGGTGTGGGCGCCCACATTGGCCGGGTAGCGGCGCGCCGTGCTGGTGTGGGCGCCCACATTGGCCGGGTAGCGGCGCGCCGTGCTGGTGTGGGCGCCCACATTGGCCGGGTAGCGCCCGCCGCCGCCCCGCCGCCTGAAACTAGTTATCTTGGGTATGGTCTCCGAAGCCGGACATGCGTAATTAGCACACAAGGAACTCGTCAACGCGCGATTTAATCACAATTCATCATCATCACCATACTCAACCAAAGGCACGAGATCTGATTCAGTCATTTGAATTCAACCCATCGAAGCAGCTCTGGTCGTCTGCACGGCCATTGATGTGAGTGTCCTGGCCTGACCCGTCTCCACCGTCACGCTTTTGAAAACGCACTAACTTTATTTGTGTTCCAGCGTTTCGTATTCTAATGCCTTCACTTATAGTCAGATGTGTTTATCATTTTGACTTTTGCCCATTTTCATTCCAATATTCTTCATGGAATGCTTTTAATCTTCGTTCGAAGAAAAGGGTTGGTGGTAGCATTTCCCTTCGTGGATATATTTGAACAGCGTTTCACGGTGTAATACAGCATTCCAAGCTGTAATTTTCTCACTCGGAGCCACATCTTTTGTTTTGATGTTGAATTTATCAACTTACGTTACAATATTTATCCTGAAGTACTCTCAATTTCTGTTTTAAAATGTGCTCGCGGCGACATGCCCACGCGCCGGCAGCTTATCGTACACTCATCACCGCAGCCGCCACTTGCCATTCGTCTTGTATGGAAACTTGGTAAAGTGTTTGATTTGTATCCCAGGGTCACGAGTTCAGTCCCAGTGAGGGATGACGCTGTTTATTTCTGGCTTTTGCAATGCAATTTGGTCAATGTGCCGCATCAGAAATATATTTAACCCTGCATACAAGTTTGAAGGCATGTAGCTGTCTACACACTTAAGTCAATGCACCTATGACTGATATACACGGAAACTCGCTACACTGCAATTCTACCACTTGCCCTCGCCCGTCCAGCGCCCGTGTAGGTCTGCCTTATACTTGTGTTATTATTGCGATTTTTTGGAAAGAAAATATGTCATCGCAGACATGCTTTAATATTTATGTAGTGGTCTTTCTCTTCCGTCTTACCATGCCGTCTTCAACTTTCAGAGGTATTGAAGTAAATATATGAAGGGGCATAGCCTGCTATTAAAAACATTTATATTCTGGTTTCATGTTTTGAAGAGAGAAAAAATCAGGAAGCACTTAAAGCTATGTTATGATCCAATCATTCAATGCTATGTAAAATATATTTGATATTACAATTCCTTTCGCCATGCTGTAGCTGAAAATGCCTGCTTTCTTTTTTTGGTCGGTTTCTTCCTAAATCCGTTGGTGAAGCCGTCCATACCTGTCACAGATTCGACGGCAATAGTGGGTCGCATTGTTGAACCATGTACCCAGGCTGCACAGCAGCGTCTCTTTCTGCGTGGCACGCGATGTGACGTTACTCAAGCCGTGACGAGGCTGGATGGTCCCAGTTGGTCTGCAGACAGTCCTCTTCAGCTCACGTGCAACTGTCTCGAAAGTGGTGTCCCAGATATAGTCTGAATGGTATTGAAATGGTCCAGGTATGCATTCGGGGTAATTAGCGTGACTCCAATCAGCGACGATGACTAGTGAAGAGATATTTACGACGATTGGATGGTGTCCTGACTAATTTCACGGTGGTGTCTTCGGCACGAAATCTCGCGCTTGACGAAGCCAGGTGGACGACTGACTACTCATGATGGTCCAAGTTGGTTATGATCTTCCTGTCTCTCAGCGTGCATTCATTTCCGACCCTCTCTTCACTCGCTGTCAATTGATTGCTGCCTTACTGCCTAGTGTCCCACTGTCCACCCAAGCCACTTTCGCAGACCCTGTTTGTTGTGGCTGCCGCCGCCACTCTATTTCCAATTTGTCTCGACCACATGCGGTTTTTTAATGTCGGGAATCCACGTTGGCAACCGCCACCATTTGCCTTAAATGGCAATGATGTCTAATGCCATTAAGCTTGGCATGTGTTCCTAGTTAATTAACAGCCAGCATGATTACACAGCGGCTGCATTGGCTGGCCGATCAGGCCGCGGTGGCACGCGGCCCGCGGCCTGCGCTGACCTTGCCGGTGTCCGGTGCCCCCGAGACGCGCGCGCCTCGACGTCCAGCCGTCGCCCTATAAGGCGTCGGAACTGGAAGTGGTCAGACCACTGACATGAGAGCTTCTGAGCGGCGGCTAATAAACCCGGCTGGTGCGTGCACCTCGCGTCGCAACGTCGCCGTAAGCGGATGCAGATGGCCTTGTGCGATGTGAACGCAGTCGTTGCAGGCGCGCTGCGCCGGCGTCGGCATCTGTACGCGGCGGCCTCATGAATGCGGCGCGTGCGGCGCACCTCATGAATGGCGCGTCTGCGCGCCGGCTGAGCGGTGACCCGAGCGGGCTGAACAGCCCGGCGTGTCGAATTCTGTCGGCCGTCTGGGAAATTTACGGCCCGGGATATGGCCGTGGCGCAGTGGCTGCTGCATACCGACTGGCAACGGTCCAGTTTACGAGTGAGATTCGTTGTCTGGGGCGACTCGTTTCGCGGTGGGTCATGCCGACGGTTATGTGCAGTTTCTGATGGCCACGCGTGTAGTTTCTGCCAGTCTGAAGAGGCAGGCACGCGAGGTGCGCGGCCGATGGCGGCGTTCTGTGTGGCCGGCTGGCGTGGACGAGACGTGCTGTGCGCGACACCGTGACGGCAGGTGTGGGCAGGCCCGCGAGGCTGGCACGCACCGCAGCTGTCGCCGACCCGTGCCAGTCTGCACACGCCTTCTCCCGTCCGACACTGTACACCCATGGTCGGCTGTCGAGCTGGAGGTGGCTGACGTGGACACCGGCAGCACCTCGACCAGCTGGAGGTGGCTGACGTGGGACACGGGCAGCACCTCGACCAGCTGGAGGTGGCTGACGTGGGACACGGGCAGCACCTCGACCAGCTGGAGGTGGCTGACGTGGGACACCGGCAGCACCTCGACCAGCTGGAGGTGGCTGACGTGGGACACGGGAAGCACCTCGACCAGCTGGAGGTGGCTGACGTGGGACAAGGGCAGCACCTCGACCAGTGGAAGTGGCTGACGTGGGACACGGGCTGCACCTCGACCAGCTGGAGGTGGCTGACGTGGACACCGGCAGCACCTCGGCCAGCTGGAGGTGGCTGACGTGGGACACGGGCAGCACCTCGGCCAGCTGGAGGTGGCTGACGTGGGACACGGGCAGCACCTCGGCCAGCTGGAGGTGGCTGACGTGGGACACCGGCAGCACCTCGGCCAGCTGGAGGTGGCTGACGTGGGACAAGGGCAGCACCTCGGCCAGCTGGAGGTGGCTGACGTGGGACACGGGCAGCACCTCGGCCAGCTGGAGGTGGCTGACGTGGGATACCGGCAGCACCTCGACCAGTGGAAGTGGCTGACGTGGGACACGGGCAGCACCTCGGCCAGCTGGAGGTGGCTGACGTGGGACACGGGCAGCACCTCGGCCGGCTGGAGGTGGCTGACGTGGGATACCGGCAGCACCTCGACCAGTGGAAGTGGCTGACGTGGGACACGGGCAGCACCTCGGCCAGCTGGAGGTGGCTGACGTGGGATACCGGCAGCACCTCGGCCAGCTGGAGGTGGCTGACGTGGGACACGGGCAGCACCTCGGCCAGCTGGAGGTGGCTGACGTGGGACACGGGCAGCACCTCGGCCGGCTGGAGGTGGCTGACGTGGGATACCGGCAGCACCTCGACCAGTGGAAGTGGCTGACGTGGGACACGGGCAGCACCTCGGCCAGCTGGAGGTGGCTGACGTGGGATACCGGCAGCACCTCGGCCAGCTGGAGGTGGCTGACGTGGGACACGGGCAGCACCTCGGCCAGCTGGAGGTGGCTGACGTGGGACACGGGCAGCACCTCGACCAGCTGGAGGTGGCTGACGTGGGACACCGGCAGCACCTCGGCCAGCTGGAGGTGGCTGACGTGGGACACGGGCAGCACCTCGGCCAGCTGGAGGTGGCTGACGTGGGACACCGGCAGCACCTCGACCAGCTGGAGGTGGCTGACGTGGGACACGGGCAGCACCTCGACCAGTGGAAGTGGCTGACGTGGGACACGGGCAGCACCCCGGCCGGCTGGAGGTGGCTGACGTGGGACACGGGCAGCACCTCGACCAGTGGAAGTGGCTGACGTGGGACACGGGCAGCACCCGGCCAGCTGGAGGTGGCTGACGTGGGACACGGGCAGCACCTCGGCCAGCTGGAGGTGGCTGACGTGGGACACGGGCAGCACCTCGGCCAGCTGGAGGTGGCTGACGTGGGACACCGGCAGCACCTCGACCAGCTGGAGGTGGCTGACGTGGGACACGGGCAGCACCTCGACCAGTGGAAGTGGCTGACGTGGGACACGGGCAGCACCCCGGCCGGCTGGAGGTGGCTGACGTGGGACACGGGCAGCACCTCGACCAGTGGAAGTGGCTGACGTGGGACACGGGCAGCACTCCGGCCAGCTGGAGGTGGCTGACGTGGGACACGGGCAGCACCTCGGCCAGCTGGAGGTGGTTGACGTGGGACACGGGCAGCACCTCGACCAGTGGAAGTGGCTGACGTGGGACACGGGCAGCACCCCGGCCAGCTGGAGGTGGCTGACGTGGGACACGGGCAGCACCTCGGCCAGCTGGAGGTGGTTGACGTGGGACACGGGCAGTACCTCGGCCAGCTGGAGGTGGCTGACGTGGGACACGGGCAGCACCTCGGCCAGCTGGAGGTGGCTGACGTGGGACACGGGCAGCACCTCGGCCAGCTGGAGGTGGCTGACGTGGGACACGGGCAGCACCTCGGCCAGCTGGAGGTGACTGACGTGGGACACGGGCAGCACCTCGGCCAGCTGGAGGTGACTGACGTGGGACACGGGCAGCACCTCGGCCAGCTGGAGGTGGCTGACGTGGACACGGGCAGCACCTCGGCCAGCTAGAGGTGGCTGACGTGGGACACGGGCAGCACCTCGGCCAGCTGGAGGTGGCTGACGTGGGACACGGGCAGCACCTCGGCCAGCTGGAGGTGACTGACGTGGGACACGGGCAGCACCCCGGCCAGCTGGAGGTGGCTGACGTGGGACACGGGCAGCACCTCGGCCAGCTGGAGGTGGCTGACGTGGGACACGGGCAGCACCTCGGCCAGCTGGAGGTGGCTGACGTGGGACACGGGCAGCACCTGGCCAGCTGGAGGTGGCTGACGTGGGACACGGGCAGCACCTCGGCCAGCTGGAGGTGGCTGACGTGGGACACGGGCAGCACCTCGACCAGCTGGAGGTGGCTGACGTGGGACACGGGCAGCACCCCGGCCAGCTGGAGGTGGCTGACGTGGGACACGGGCAGCACCTCGGCCAGCTGGAGGTGGCTGACGTGGGACACGGGCAGCACCTCGGCCAGCTGGAGGTGGCTGACGTGGGACACGGGCAGCACCCCGGCCAGCTGGAGGTGGCTGACGTGGGACACGGGCAGCACCCCGGCCGGCTCGCCCCGGCTCGGTTGGCCGCTCAGCGAGCCTCCTCCACGCGGGACCGGCAGGTGTGCGTGCCCCACGCGGTTCGACGAGAAGGGCGGGTCGGCCTGACAGCACGGTGGAAGGATGGGGGGGGGGAACGACCTTCGCCGGCACTGGGCGTGGACATCCGCCGTGCGTGTGGAAACTGTTGCCGAGGTGCAGCTGCTCCGACCTCTCACAAAAAGCTGGCACCGCCCCCGCGTGCCGTGGATGGCGTCACCCAGTGCCGGGCGCCGCCATATCCGCCGTCTCCTCGTCCATACGCCACCGACTGTCCGTCTCAGGTGTCGTCCAGCGCCGGGCGCTACCATACCCGCCTTCTCCTCGTCCGCGCGCCACCGACTGTCCGTCTCAGGTGTCGTCCAGCGCCGGGCGCTACCATACCCGCCTTCTCCTCGTCCGCGCGCCACCGACTGTCCGTCTCAGGTGTCGTCCAGCGCCGGGCGCTACCATACCCGCCTTCTCCTCGTCCGCGCGCCACCGACGGTCCGTCTCAGGTGTCATCCAGCGCCCGGCGCTACCATACCCGCCGTCTCCTCGTCCATACGCCACCGACTGTCCGTCTCAGGTGTCGTCCAGCGCCGGGCGCTACCATACCCGCTTTCTCCTCGTCCGCGCGCCACCGACGGTCCGTCTCAGGTGTCGTCCAGCGCCGGGCGCTACCATACCCGCCTTCTCCTCGTCCGCGCGCCACCGACTGTCCGTCTCAGGTGTCGTCCAGCGCCGGGCGCTACCATACCCGCCTTCTCCTCGTCCGCGCGCCACCGACTGTCCGTCTCAGGTGTCGTCCAGCGCCGGGCGCTACCATACCCGCCTTCTCCTCGTCCGCGCGCCACCGTCGGTCCGTCTCAGGTGTCGTCCAGCGCCGGGCGCTACCATACCCGCTTTCTCCTCGTCCGCGCGCCACCGTCGGTCCGTCTCAGGTGTCATCCAGCGCCGGGCGCTACCATACCCGCCTTCTCCTCGTCCGCGCGCCACCGTCGGTCCGTCTCAGGTGTCGTCCTGCCCGCAGGGACTCGGGCCGACCCAGTTAACGTTACCCGCTGAGAAGCGATGTCCGGTAATGTATACCAGGTTCTGTCCTGTATGCCTGGTCTGTACCACCGAAACACCCGAACCAAGCCACCCAGACCTGTCTGCCGTTACCCGCTGAGAGGCGATGCTCGGTATTGTATACCAGGTGCTGTCCTGTATACCAGATCCTGTATTGTATACCAGGCCGTGTCTTGTATGCCTGGTCTGTGCCACCGAAACACCCGAACCAAGCCACGCAGGCCCGTCCACCCCGTATCACAAAGCCCTCGTTCTCTGTGTCACGCGGCGTCGCTTCTGTGCACCATGTACGCTCCGGCCCCCATCGTGTCGGCGCAGTTATGACTGTGCGCCATGTACTCTCCGGCCCCGTCGTGTCGGCGCAGTTATGACTGTGCGCCATGTACTCTCCGGCCCCGTCGTGTCGGCGCAATTATGACTGTGCGCCATGTACTCTCCGCATCGTGTCGGCGTAGTTATGACTGTGCGCCATGTACTCTCCGGCCCCGTCGTGTCGGCGTAGTTATGATGTGCATGTACCTCCGGCCCCCATCGTGTCGGCGCAGTTATGACTGTGCGCCATGTACTCTCCGGCCCGTCTGTCGGCCATTATGACTGTGCCCATGTACTCTCCGGCCCCGTCGTGTCGGCGCAATTATGACTGTGCGCCATGTACTCTCCGGCCCCATCGTGTCGGCGTAGTTATGACTGTGCGCCATGTACTCTCCGGCCCCCGTCGTGTCGGCGTAGTTATGACTGTGCGCCATGTACTCTCCGGCCCCGTCGTGTCGGCGTAGTTATGACTGTGCGCCATGTACTCTCCGGCCCCATCGTGTCGGCGTAGTTATGACTGTGCGCCATGTACTCTCCGGCCCCGTCGTGTCGGCGTAGTTATGACTGTGCGCCATGTACACTCCGGCCCCCGTCGTGTCGGCGCGGTTCTGACTGTCGCCGACCATTGTCCGACGGAGGGCCGTCCGACGGCTCGCCTTATGTGGCCGACGCGACCGGTCGGAGCGCGTGCCGCCCCGCACCTCGTACCGACGACTCTGACCGTGCTGTCGCGTGCTGACATGCACGTGGGCTGGCCGCCCATTAATGGGCACACTGAGCACTTCAATTGGTTGGATTAACTGTTCATGTTCTACCCGCAGAGGGTATTTGGATTTTAGGTAGTGGCTAAGAGTTTGCCGGTTTCATAGGACTTTGGTGTGGAAGAGAAGCATAGCGTTGTGTGCTCATCGGTTAATCGACGTGTAAAGACTATTTAGTTACATAAAGATCGGCTCTCAATGGTAGCCTCCGAGTAAATTGATCCCTTTCATCACATAGTGACTTTGCTAAGTATGACTGAGCACTGTGTTGGTAAGGTTTGAATCGTTGCATATTTGGTTGAAATATGTGTCAGTTTCAGTGGCAGTCGTGTGCGGATCTGCTCGTATGAGCAGACTCGGCCTGCCGGGCCGAGCGTACCTCTCCGTCACGAGGCGCCGGGCGCCGACAAGGCTGCAACAGTGCACGACGTGCACACCTGTGACCGACGCGGCTGCTGCCGCACGTGCGGGTGGGTGGTCTGGGCGCGACACACCTGCGACGCTCGCGGTGCGTCACCGACACGGCTCGCACCCACCAGCTGCTGCTGTTGTAGGGTCGCACCACGGAGAGGTGCTATCTCTCAGAAATGGTCGGGGGTCGTGGATGGGCGGTGGGTGTTCCAGGTAATGCAGCTCGCGTGCTCGAGTTTGTGGGCATGACTGTTTTCCTTGGGTTATATAACTAGGCTGGCGAACACATTCCGCGTGCGCATTAGTGGAACGAAATACCGTTGCTCCATTGTGCCACTTGTTGGTGGATTATGTCTTCTTGGATTGTTTCATGTGTTGCGGTATCACGGTCGTCGTGCCGAGTTTCCGTGATGCTCAGATAGCACCTGCAGCCTCCTCCGCCTCCTCAATGCACGCGAAACTTCCAGCCTTGGCAACAGCCAAAGCTGGCAGCTGGCGAGTCGAGTCGCGGTGGCTGCCGGCGGCCGCCAGACTCCGGAATGCAGATCGAAGTGTCGTCGCGGAGTCGCGACCGAGGGCCCGCCGGCTCCTTGACTTGCCGACGCTCGTGGCCGGCATTTGTGACGGCGCCTCACGCCACGGAGGACGCTCGGGAGTCGACACGAGTACACACGTGGCCGCCGGTATCGACCCACTCTGGCAGCCTGTCGCGGAGGAGAGCGCGGGTCGGCGCGCGGCGGCCCTGTGCGCTCATTGGCAGTCATTGTGTGCGCGTCGGAAGCGGTTCCGTGTGACGCGTCGGCGGCCGCCGCCGGCGCGTCGGTCGCCCGCCGCGAAGGTCGCGACCGACGCGCCGGGACGGAGCCTTGGGCGTGCATGGCCGACCGTCCGGCACCGTGTGTCGGTACACGGGCCGATACGCAGCTCCCGTCGGCTTCCGGCCGCCGCTCGCCCACCTCGCGACCAACGTGGGATTTGTATTGCGGAATCCTGGATTTGAAGAGGATAATTTCCAGACCATCAAATTCGGAGAGGATAGTGTTTGCTTTTTTCACGCCAAATACTGTATGTAATCCCCAGATTGTGGTACCTGATATGATTTATATTCGGGAAATAATTGGATTAGATGTGGCAAAAGAGCCAAAAACAATCCAATCATGTCAGATGTAACCCCATTTTCCTCTAAAACTACGTAGCATGCCATTAATGAATTGAATCACCAAGTTGAAAAGCCATCATATTAGGGATTTTTAGCGAAGAACAAAAACTTGGCCCCATCTCCTTACCAAACATTCACGTTAGGTTTACATTCAACCATTCGGCGAGAAAACCGAGAGGACAGTTTTCTGAAGCGGATCATGTTGGAGATGACAACAGTCCAGGACACCGTTGCCTTTCCCGCCCTACTCACGCCCGCCCGACTAGTCTCACGGCACCGCGCCACTCTCCTGACGTGGTGACCGGCCACACCGGAAGGGACCAGCATCCGGCCGTCCGGTGGCGATGACCCGTGAAAGATCGCGGAACGGTGGGCCGGCTTGCCGCTCCCGCCGTGTCTCTCGGTGGGAACGGCAAACCGACTGGTGCGGCACCCAGATGCCGGTGGGTGCACCTGTGACATGCTACTTCCAAAGGACTCCCGTTGCAAATAGTTTGCAGGCATCCGTGTCAAACGGAGTGGACTGTATTACTCCTCGATCATAATCTACATATTTTTATATGCGGACGTGCGCTTCAACTCATCCGTTCAGGCCTGGTAGGCTTTTGCAACCGGTTAGCTTCATTGTGTATTGGGTGAAACACTCCAATTTCGCCGGTACATCTCGACTGTCTGTTCCGCTGCTGAGAATTCAGGGCATCGGTAGGCAATATTTCTTTGCTCCCTGCTTGTGTCCGTGCTTTCTGGATGTATTTTCATGTTTCGAGCATCGGATTGTACCTAAGTAAATCGTATTCTGGTTGCAAGATTTCTCGTTGCGTTATTTTACTTTTCAGCGGCTGTAGTTGTAATCGCTGCGACTGAGATTGGGGTTCTTTATGTTTCGCATTGCATCAGCGTATATTTTACCTTGTGGCTGACTGGTGGTGTCAGCACCGGCGTCATCAGCTAAGCAGGGCGGACCTCACCCCGCGCCTCTGTCCCCGAGCTTTGCAGCCAAGGGCGCAGGAACCGAGTGTGGGGGGGGGGGGGCAGAGGGAGCAACCCCCCGAACTTTGGGCGAGTGTAACATTGATCGTATAGGTGCTGCATGGAAAGAATAGACTCCAAAATCGGTGGGCGCTACATGACCATTGAAGTCGATGCGCCCTAAAGCCCAAATAACTAACTGACTCCAAAATCGTTTTCCACTTCCCCCTCCCCCAACTGTGGGACAGTTCCTGTCCCACTGGTTGCAGCGTAACCTTCGTGGGATGCAACAGACATCAATCGTGTGACCGATTTCGCCTCAGGCTGACTTGATCGGATGACCCACAAATAGTCACCGTCGGCTGACTGGGAATCCGTCACGGTGGCCTTCAAACAGGTCTCCCCGTGGCGTACACACGGGGATATATACACGGGGATGTGTTTATTCTTGCGGTTGAAATAGAAGCAGACTGGGTTTGTTTTGCGACGAGCGCGAGCTGTCATATGTTTGCCGCGGCAATATGCACAGTTCGAGCTGTCAGTGTTTGCCACAGGATTGTAGACGTTTCCGCGGCGATATACACAGTTCGCACAGGGTGTGTGCATCTGTGTTCTCCACTTGCTCTAGTACGCGGCTATTTGACCACCGCTGATGCTTCCGCGAGCATGCTTGCTGCCACCTGATCACCATCTTGCTGACCATAGCGTGGTCTTCGGATCATCAGATAGCCCTCTGTTGATCACCATTTAACCACCATCTGGCCAGTACTTGGCCCTCGCCTGACTACCACCTGACCGCCACAGGTTACCCGATCACGACCTGAGCACCACCTTGCCGTTACCTGACCATTACCTGCCCACCACATGATCACAACCTTACCACCGTCTGACCACCACCTGACTACCACCCAACCACCACTTACCACCCGATCACCACTTGACCACCATCTGTCCATTACCTGACCACCACATGATCACAACCTGACCACCATCTGACCACCACTGACTACCACCTGACCACCACCTGACCACCACCTGACCACCACCTGACTACCATCTGACCACCACCGATCACCATCTGAACAACACAGCTGTGAGACCTGACCAGCGCTGTGTCGGCACGGAGTGTGACGTCACCATCGGACCCGATTCGCGTCGATCGGGCCGGGGCGCCAGGGACGACGGCCCAGTGGGCGTGGACTCTGGTCACACAGCGTGCGCGTCTCACCGTTCCAACCGGACCGGTGCCGGCTCGGCGGTGCCTGTTGCCCGTCTGGGCCGGGCCTCCGGTCGGCTCCCACGCGGGACGGCCGGCCCGGTGACGTCCAGATGAGATCCGACGTGTTGTTGTGGTCGGCGACATGTTGTGCCACTTGTCACCGGTTCGTTCACGCCCGCCGAGCGGCGTGTAGGTCGCCGTGTTTGGCGGCGCGATGCGGCGCTGTTTTTGGTGCGGCCAGGTGTGCGGCCGTGTGGTGGCCGGCGGCCGCGTGGTGGCCGGCGGCCGTGTGGTGGCCGGCGGCCGTGTGGTGGCCGGCGGCCGTGTGGTGGCCGGCGGCCGTGTGGTGGCCGGCGGCCGTGTGGTGGCCGGCGGCCGTGTGGTGGCCGGCGGCCGTGTGGTGCCCGGCGGCCGTGTGGTGGCCGGCGACCGTGTGGTGCCCGGCGGCCGCGTGGTGCCCGGCGGCCGTGTGGTGCCCGGCGGCCGTGTGGTGGCCGGCGGCCGTGTGGTGGCCCGGCGGCCGTGTGGTGGCCGGCGGCCGTGTGGTGGCCGGGGCCGGGGCGTGTGGTGGCCGGCGGCCGGTGGTGCCCGGCGGCCGTGTGGTGCCCGGCGGCCGTGTGGTGGCCGGCGGCCGTGTGGTGGCCGGCGGCCGTGTGGTGGCCGGCGGTCGTGTGGTGGCCGGCGGCCAGGTGTGCGGCCACGTGGTGCCCGGCGGCCGTGTGGTGGCCGGCGGCCGTGTGGTGGCCGGCGGCCGTGTGGTGGCCGGCGGCCGTGTGGTGCCCGGCGGCCGTGTGGTGCCCGGCGGCCGTGTGGTGCCCGGCGGCCGTGTGGTGGCCGGCGGCCGTGTGGTGGCCGGCGGCCGTGTGGTGGCCGGCGGCCGTGTGGTGGCCGGCGGCCGTGTGGTGGCCGGCGGCCGTGTGGTGGCCGGCGGCCGTGTGGTGGCCGGCGGCCGTGTGGTGGCCGGCGGCCGTGTGGTGGCCGGCGGCCGTGTGGTGCCCGGCGGCCATGGCCTGTCGCGCGCCGGCGGAATACGGCGGAAAAGCACCGACCAGGCGGATGAGTTGTCCACATTAGCAGGATTGGAAAGATAGGCTGTTCCGGATGTTTGCATCCAGAATGGTATCTCCTCAGACAATTTTCCTCTCGTTTCTTTTTCTCATTTGGAGGTTGAATGGTGCTGTTTGACAATGAACCGCTCTGTGATAAAGTGTTTCACTGCTTTGAAAGATTCACTGGGATGCACAAAGATTAATTGCAATTTGAAGTGCAAATTGAGATGTTGATGGCACAGGTTTTAAGACAAATATCTTCTCCGTATTTCATTACCCCAATATTTTCCTCTCCACGTCCAGGATTACGAAGCACGAATCCAACCCTGCGCAATAGACGGGCCCGATTTGAGCTGACCTGGCTGGAGTTTTCTCACCTTCGAAACTTAATGGTATTCTTGTGTAATCGTAGCTTGAATGAATTCAGTATGTGGTGACTTGAGATCTATGTCATGCCAGCATCTGTACGCAGGTTAGGTTGCGCTAGGTGGGGTTAGTGGCGGTGACCTGTGATCAGGCTGTGCCAGCACTGCCGCTGCCTGCTGTATCCTGACCTGACCTGATGTGGCCTGACCTCGGTTGCAGGATCCGGCCGTTGATCTCGCGAGAGAAGATCGACATGTGTCGGGTGTGCACCTCGGTGGCCCCTGGCGAACCGCAGGTCTGGCTGGGGTCAGACAAGGCCTTCACCTACGACTACATGTTCGACATGGACTCGGAGCAGCAGGACATATACAGCCAGTGCACCGAGCAGCTGATCGAAGGCTGTCTGGAGGGCTACAACGCCACCATCCTGGCGTACGGACAGGTAGGGCCGAGACATGGAGGTCATGAACGGGACATGAAGGCCATGTCCGAGTAACCTGGTGCTATCAAAATAGCGCTCCTCTGCTCATCTTGGGGACGAGTGGTCTAGGGGTAAGATGCTCGTCTCACAATCCAAAGGTTGTGGGTTCGAGTCTCACCTGTCGCTACTCTTCGCCCGCGAACAATCGGCGTGAGAGATTGGCGACGCTACATGACTCAACGGTCGACGTGTCGTAAAACCAATAACCAACCAACCAATCTGCTCATCTTGCTTATCGAGTAACCGAAACAAGACAAGCTTGGGTGTTGCCTCTGGTAAATATTTGTGGTATGCTGAAGTTTCACGATAATTTGTCCATGTACGTAATCGTTATGCGTTACCATGCGCGCCGCCCTACTTCTACATAATAATGCTATCATAAATAACCTCATAATGCCACCAATGAAACCAAGTATTTTTCGTGGGGCATTTCGTAAGTTAATGCATGACTTATTGAGTATCTAGTTACCCCGTGGCGGTTAAAGTTGTCGCCGTAAGTCTTAATCGTCTAAACTTAATCTGCAATAAATAGATCTTTAGCTCTTTCCAAGGTTGCATTTTTGTTCAGCGGTATGAACCCTGGTGACCCCAAGCTATCGTAAGATAGCTGTTGTCACATACATAGTCAGTCTTCCTGGTGGTCGTTTGTTCAGATCAAGTTTCGTCCTCTTTTCAACCGATTTAAGCTGCGACCTATGAAGGCGCCACTGCATGACTTTTCTTGTCCGTACCTTTCATTCGCCGTCGCTAGGGCTACACTATGGATATCATGTAGTATCAATGTAGTGTAGCTATGTCTTTGGACAATTATGGAAGCGTTCAGGCGTCTTCAGATCTTAGCTCAAGCCTTCTAAGCATCGTTGAATGGGCAGAGTGAATAATCGATTAAGCCGTGGAAGTGTGATACGCTGTGCTGCCATGATATCACTTCCATTATTTTGCCAATGTACGTGCATACACACGCACCGACGAATCGTCGATGCTGCTCTGTTCGACTGCACTCGTGCGTTCAACGCGCACGACCCACATTACCTGCGGGAATGCACTTCACCGCGCACGCCGCGTCGATCGCAAGGTCAGCACTACGCCGAGCGCGTGGGGCGCGCGAAGGTCACGTGACTGGGCCGCGCTAGCCCGGCCGGTAACTGGCCGAGCGGGTGGCGGCGCTCGCGGTGGCGGGACGTTTGCACCGCTCGGCTCGCCCCACGGACCTGCCGACCGCTCTGAATCACTGCCGTGAGTGATCACGGGGTTGGGTCGGCCGGACGCTGCTGCATACCGCACGCCGCCGGGCAGTCGACTGTGTTGGTCTCGGCTGGCAGTTGGCCTGTGATGGGCCCGGCTGGCAGTTGGCTGTATTAGGCTCGGCTGGCAGCCAGCTGCATTAGACTCGGCTGGCGGCCAGCTGTGTTGGGCTAGGCTGGCAGTCAGCTGTGTTGGACCTGGCTGGCAGTCAGCTGTATTAGGCTCAGCTGGCGGCCAGCTGTGTTGGATCTGGCTGGCAGTCAGCTGTGTTAGGCTCGGCTGGCAGTCAGCTGGTCAGCATCGATCGATGGACACGCTCACCATTGCCGGGGCTTCAGCGCTGCTTCCAACCAGGCCAAGTATTGAGCTCACCGGCAATGCAGAAGCCAACAGTGTGAGATCTACTCAGTGCCTGTGATGCCTCTGGACAGCCTGCGCTTCCAGGAGGTGCATGAGCTGATGCTCCTGGGCCTCGGAGTGGGTTTGTGGACCTCTTGCTCTAAACGCACCAGCTATTGCACTGTACTTCTTACATCTGGGTGTAATCTGATCTTACACTTTACACCAGATGTTAGGAATCCAAAATGCATTATGGACACCTCGAAGTCCTGACGGCTATGAAGAGGTTTTGTATGCGACCCTGTGGATCTGGGCAGCCTGTGGTATGTACCGCTGGGGAATGGTACCGCTAGTCGGATCCGTAGGTCTGCGAAACCTCTGACATGCCTGGGATGCTTTGGTACTGCTGAGCTGGCTGCCCATGGTGCCGTTTGGCAGCCTGTAATGCCTCTGGGCGGTGCATGGTGGCATTGGACAGCATACGCTGCTGCTGAGCAGCCTATGCTGCCTGTGGACAGTGTGTGGTAGCATTTGACAAGCTACTCTACTGCTGAGCAGCCTATAGTGCCGTTGGACAGCCTATGGTGCCGTCGGACAGCGTATGGTGCCGTCGGGCAGCCTATGGTGCCGTCGGGCAGCCTATGGTGCCGTCGGGCAGCCTATGGTGCCGTCGGGCAGCCTATGGTGCCGTCGGGCAGCCTATGGCGCCGTTGGGCAGCCTATGGTGCCGTTGGGCAGCCTATGGTGCCGTTGGGCAGCCTATGGTGCCGTTGGGCAGCCTATGGTGCCGTCGGGCAGCCTATGGTGCCGTTGGGCAGCCTATGGTGCCGTCGGGCAGCCTATGGTGCCGTCGGGCAGCCTATGGTGCCGTTGGGCAGCCTATGGTGCCGTCGGGCAGCCTATGGCGCCGTTGGGCAGCCTATGGTGCCGTCGGGCAGCCTATGGTGCCGTTGGGCAGCCTATGGTGCCGTCGGGCAGCCTATGGTGCCGTCGGGCAGCCTATGGTGCCGTTGGGCAGCCTATGGTGCTGTTGGGCAGCCTATGGTGCCGTCGGGCAGTCCATGCTGCCGTCGGGAGCGCCGACTTGTCTACGTTATTCATGCGGAGCGACGATCAGGAGGCCGGTCGGCATACCCGTCCAGGTGGCACGATCGGGCGCGATGTCTGCGGACGTCTGCTCGTGGCCCAGGCCGCCTCTGGCCCCTACCAGCCGGACCGCGCTGCCGGCTGATTTATGGGTGACACTGGATGGTAGCCGGTTTTGTCTGACGTAACGTCAGACCGTCAAGATCAAATATATACGGTTCGTGTTGATGTTCTGTATATATCTCACCAGGTCCGCAATTGTGGTTCATGTTAATATTCCGTGCAACGTTTTGATGTGTCAGCGAATGCCCTGCTGTTATTTACATCCTGGTTAACTTAGCGATCAACAAGCCGCCCACGAGTTCCGGAAAGCAATTACTATTGGCGGGCGGCACTCGTAGACTCGCCACGTGCAAGGGACCCTGTGCCGGAGACTAAGAATTTCCCGCCCGGACCGGCCAGCCGTGCCCGTCTGAGGCTGAAAAGCACTTCTGGGGTGTTTTTGTGCGCCACGCTCCGGGCTAGGCCTCAGTCGAGAGACAAAAAGGCCCACAAATTATCACGACGGCGGTGAACGTGGGCGGAGACTGCGGGAGCGCATCAGACCGGGCCTCCCCCGCAGCGCCGGTGGACTCGCCCTCGCGCCTGAACGTCTGGTCCGCGATCTGCGGCGAGCCGTTTGATCGGGCCGCGCCTCGCCCGCGTGCCGCCGGCTCGAACGCCGCCGCCGTGCTTGCCACGTGATCGGCTTCTGAGGGGTGTCCTGATTCAGTAATGGCATATTGATCGTACTCGCCTGCACAGCTGCACTGGACGCTGGGGCGCCGCGGCGCTGTTTCCATCGCTGCGCACGTGGCAGACACACCGGGGCGAAAATGCGACCTTTGTCCCCGTCGGCCTTCATCGGTAAATGTAATTACTGAGTCGATGTGGAGCGCTGGCTGACGCTGCTGCTGATGTGATTAGTATTTTGTCTTCTGCCTGATTGACTTTTGTCCCTTGTGTCCATGTGATGGATGCATGACGTGGCTCGCACGACGTGGCTCGATACTGCCTACGTCCGCGTCTATCACGTCGACTCGTGATGGACTCGGATCAGATCAGATCTCGGCTGTGTTTAGTCGAACGCTAAAAGGCTGGACGTCTCGACTGACAAGTTACCATTGTTGGTCGGCGGTGTGTGGCCATTTGCCGAGCCCGCTTTGTCCACGTTTGGCGTGCCCGGGAGCCCATGCCCGGCGGGTGAGCTTGGTTGGCCGTAGGCGGCCGGCGCTGGATCCCGACGGGGGCATGGTCAGATGACCTGGCCAGCGGTCGGCGGGATGGTTATGGCTCACCAGCGGCTAATGAGGTCGGCCTGTTTACAAGCGTCGCAGCTGTAGTTCGACATGTCGTCACCGCTACCCACACTGTCGACGGCTGGTCAGGGCGGCTCGTCACTAGCCTACGCCGTGTGGGCCGTCAGCTGGTCTCAGGGGCGCAGCCAGGCATGCGTCCATGGGGTGCCACAGGGTAGTGAAGTGGGGACCCATATACAGGACAACACAGAGTACCCCTCTATAGGACCATTTGTGTACTACGTAGAAGTGAAGTGTGAGGAAAGGAACGCTGTCAGGGGATGTTCCTTAGACACCCCCTGGTTTCGCCACTGACGGTCACGTTCCAGCTGCGAGTCAAATTAGTCATGAATATTCACACCCGTTGACTGATAGCCTGGTCCTCAAGACACACTGATTAGCTCCAGGGCAGCCATTGCGCACCCGACGATACCAGCATCCCCGCATCAAGGATAGAGGATGCTATCAACATCCCCGAATCGCCCTCTATGTACCGAAGTGATCATTAACGGTGCATCATATCAACTATTCCAATTAGAGCTGTGCAAACGTGCACCTGGCACGGATTGCGTCCTTGCCGGCTATAACGATCGGGACATTCAGGTCCCGAGCGGCTGCCGGTCACGCGCGGCCCGTGACCTCCGACTCGGGTGTGCCGACCGCCTGGCCGCCGCCATTGTGGCGGGTGTCGCCCGGCCGAGCCTGACCTGACCGTGGGAGCGGCGCCCACCGGGCCGGCGCGTCCCGAGAATGTGGCGGGAAAGCAGCGTGGCACGCCCGGACCACGCCAGACGTGCCGGCGCCGACGCCGACGGTCAGGGCCGCCGTCGCCGGTCGACCGGTGAGGTGTAGTGCCGCTGGACGGGTGGCGTCGACGCCGACGGTCAAGGCCGCCGTCGCCGGTCGGCCGGTGAGGTGTAGTGCCGCTGGACGGGTGGCGTCGACGTCGACGGTCAAGGCCGTCGTCGCCGGTCGGCCGGTGAGGTGTAGTGCCGCTGGACGAGCGGCGTCAACGGCACCATCTGAGCCGCTCCTCGCAGCACCCAACCACTATTGCCTGTGTGCTGTCTAACCAAACCACTATTGCCTGTGTGCTGTTTAACCCAACCACCATTGCCGAGTGTCCCTGTCGCTACTCTTACCAATGGCGTAGAGATTGGCAACGATACATTAAGTTGCATGTGTAAACCATATCCAACCAACCAACAGTTATCAAGCCCAGAATTGTTTCTTCAACCCTACAGCTGCGCCCAGAATGTCTCTTTGGCCGTCTACATCCGTCGTGATCATCCACCTCTCTACATCCCAACGCCCTGTGAGCCAGTGCATTGCTGACCTGACCTGACCGCCCTCTCTTCACAGACGGGCTCGGGCAAGACGTATACGATGGGCACCGGATTTGAGGTGGACACCGGCCCGGATTTTGCCGGCATCATCCCGCGGGCCGTCGACCACCTGTTCCGGGGCGTGCAGGAGCGGCAGGAGGCGGCGCGGCAGGCTGGCCAGCCGCCGGCAGACTTCAAGATCACCACCCAGTTCATGGAGCTCTACAACGAGGAGATCATCGACCTGCTCGACCAGTCCGGCACCAACCGGGTCGGTGTGGGCTGTCTGTGATCGGGGTTGGGTCATCTGAGTGAGTACGGCAGCAGCGGAGTCGGGTCGTTTGTGATCGGGCTGGGTCATTTAAGGTCATGCTGCGGTCAGTCCGGAAACAGCGGGGTCTGTGATCGGGCTGGGTCATTTAAGGTTATGCTGCGGTCAGTCCGGAAACAGCGGGGCCCAGGGTTGGATTTGTACTTTATAATTATGGATGAGAAGAAAAAAAATGTTTGGTTGATCAAATACAGAGAGTATATTTTCTTCAAACAGGTGGCATCAGAATATCAGGTTGCACTTTCCAGTGAATCTTGAGCACTGTATCACAGAGCAGCTCATTGTGAAGCAGCATCATTCAACTTCCAAATTACAAAAACGAGAGGATACTTTTCTGGAGAAGATAATGTTCTGGATGCAAAAAAGGAACATTCTGTTCTTCCAACCCTGGCGGGTTCTGTGATCGGGTTGAGTCATTTAAGGTCATGCTGCGGTCAGCCCGGAAACAGCGAGGTCGAGCCGTCTGTGATCGGGCTGGGTCATTTAAGGTCATTCTGCGGTCAGTCCGGAAACAGCGGGGTCAGTGTGAGCTATCTGTGATCGGGCTGGATCATCTGAGGTCATTGTGTGGTCAGTCCGGCACCAGCCTGTCCCTGTCTGTGGTAGTAATCACGGGCTAGCCGAGTTCAGACTAGATCAGTCTGTAAGTAACAGAAGCCGCCCAGATGGTCAGTTGCGGTGGAGCGGGCCCGACTGGAATTATTTAAGTCAGCCCGGATCATCGGTCGCCAAGCGGAGGTGGCCTGGATCGGGTTTGGTTCAGCTGAATCAGTGCCACACTGACGGGCGTGCGTGCGCCACGTCAAGTCGTAATCGTGGTCCATTGTTAAGACGGTTACGGACGGCTCGCCGTAAGTGCAGCCTAATAAAGCACTGCTGCGTGGACGTTTTTACATGGCGCTGCCGAATGGAATTCAAGCACCATATGTAAGGTCGATCCATGTACGTAGAGATGTCGGTATTTGTTAATTAGACCATGCTGTTTTGTATAGCTGGTGGTTGGATATAATGTGGCCACTATCTGCTGTGTCTGGACCAGTGGCTGTCAGCACGGGTGGTCAGACAGTAGGCAGCAGTACATGGAGACCCTGCCGACAGTGGCGACCGCACCAGCGTCCACGCGGTCTGCACGTGATCCCGCCGATATTGTGCCGATCGGAAGGAAGGCAGGCGGCTCCGAGAACGGACTGGAATGAAGCGGTCGGAGGAAAACGGGGCTCGTCCAATCAGTCCTGGAGAACGGTCTCTTGTCCGGACGGTTGGGGGAAAACGGGACGCGCCCATTCAGTCGTGGAGAACGGTCTCTTGTCCAGACGGTCGGAGGAAACTGGACGCGCCCATTCAGTCGTGGAGAACGGTCTCTTGTCCAGACAGTCGGAGGAAAACGGGGCGCGCCCATTCAGTCGTGGAGAACGGTCTCTTGTCCAGACAGTTGGAGGCAAACGGGGCGCGCCCATTCAGTCGTAGAGAACGGTCTTGTCCGAACGGCTGGAGGAAAACGAAGCGCGCCCATTCAGTCGTGGAGAACAGTCTCTTGTCCGGTCGGCCAGAAGCGATCGAGGCGCGCCCATTCAGTCATGGAGGACGGTCTTTTGTCCGGACGTGGCCAGGAAGGGATTGTCCGAGTGGCTCCGGCGTGTTCCATTGTGTCCCAAGTGGAAGCGCCGCTCCGCTCGCACAATGGGTATCACCGGTCTCACTTCCGCGTACGAGGTGGTCGTAGGTGCCAGCGTCTTGGCGTCGTTTCTGGACTGACATAGGCTGTCTTACTCGGGGAGAACTACACACTGCACAGTGACTTGCGACTCAAGGCGTTGCGTAGATAATGTTCAGCATTCAGCTGGAGTAGCTTATCATATGCGGCTTGTATTGTGTGTACTACAGGTATGTGAAAACAGGTTCTTATTGGCGGAATGTAGAGACGGCAGCACAGTCTTCTATGAATACCTTTGGATTATGTCACGATGGCTATGTCCAATTATACAAAGAAGTAGGAGAAGTAGGAGAGGCCAAGCAAGCCGAACCAGTTGACATGTACCCTCCCCCAGTTTGCTAATGTTTGCGTAAGCATCTCACACGTGGTCTGAAAATATACGTCTGAAGTAGCTACGCGGTCTGATGACAAAGATAACTACGGACCAGTTTTGCGGATTTTTCTCAAAATAATTCAAAATGTTGTGCATCTATAATCGAAGAAAGCGTCATTTGACTTCACGTTCGTAAGTCGGCTTGATTTCAATGTGAAGGCTTAGTTTCCGACTCTCACTGAGGCTCCAAATCCTCCCTCCGGCAACGCAATACTCATTCGCTGACCTCCGGCCTTGCGGTGTGATTAATTTGGATCGATGCCTCCTGCTACCCAAACATGGCTTTCGCTGTTACTGGCCTGTGCTGACCTTCGCCTGCTGACCCGTGTCATCTGCACGCCGCGGCAGGGCCACAAGTCCAGCATACGTATCCACGAGGACGCCGGCGGCGGCATCTATACGCTGGGCGTGACGTCACGGCCGGTGACGTCGGCTGAAGACTGTCTCAAGTGTTTGCGCGTGGGCGCCCTCAGCCGCACGACCGCCAGCACCCAGATGAATCAGCAGAGCAGTCGCAGTCACGCCATATTTACAATTACCGTCAAGCAGATGCGCGTGGCTCGAGCCGACAGCGTGAGTACTGAATCGTGCCATCTTCACAATCACCGTCAAACAGATGTGAGTGGCGCGAGCCGACAGCATGAGTACTGAATCGCGCCATCTCCACAATCACCGTCAAGCAGATGTGCGTGGCGCGAACCGATAATGTGAGTACTGAATCGTGCCATCTTCACAATCACCGTCAGGCAGATGCGCGTGGCGCAAGCCGACAATGTGAGTGGTGAATCGTGCCATCTTCACATTCACCGTCAAGCAGGTGCGGGTGGCGCCAGCCGACAGAGGGTGCCCACGTCATCTTTAAGCTCAGAGCTGGAGTTTCCTTTGCTTTTGGTAGTGCCTGCGCCCAACCATTTTTCCTTTGCCCCTTCAACTTCTTTCTCTCTTAATATGGGACCCTATGGGGTGGGTACCACCAACCAAATCGGCGGCACTCATTGCCTCCATACATTGGGCTCCGCCAATAATTTTCGAACTTCTCCAGCCATTTGTAGGCTATGTCATCAGTTAGGAGTGTGATGTTGTCATCCAAGAGAAGGCCATGACAATTCCCCGTGTAGTTTACACAGAGGCATAGGTGCCTATCGTCATGTATTCACAGGTGCCTATCATGTATTCACGTATATGGTCACTCGCTCAGCTGGCATTACAAGATAATAACATACACTGGCTGAATACATGCGTCTGGCGGTAGAGTGGGGCGACCACTGACCACTCCCAATGGACTGCTCCGCGGGGTTCAGCGTCGAGCTCGCCGAACGTTTCCACCGAATTTCGCCGTTTTGCAGCTTGCTTCAGAGGCCCGGCATGAATGCTCGCCCATGATTTAGCTATCGTAAGACAGTTTATGGTTCACTTAGATCGTAAACAGGAGCTTTTAAATTTATGAGCCAATGCAAGCTGATCTGCTTCGGATGTCCAACGCGTTATTTCATGAGGAAATATTCTGTTTTTGTTGATGTCTCCGTATACTTTATCCGTCACTCGCTGATCCTACTGTAAGTTGTTGAAAATCTGCAAATCAAGTGTCATGGGCAGCAAGAAATAACGACAGATTTCACCAACACAGGCATAGCATTCGAATTATGCCATACATTTACGTTAAATTACGTTTAAGGGCCTCGTGAACCTGCAATTTAACGAAGGTGAGCATTTACTAAGACGATGGGCGGTTTAATTTGCTATATTCGGAGCTGGTTAATACGCTAAATTGCACGCGATCAAGTTACAACAGTTACTGTGGATGGGGCGTGACTAAATACTCAGTCAGCTCTGATCAAGGCATTCATCACTATCTGATGTGCTCATTCCCAACAAATATGTCCTTGTCCTAGTGGAGGGTAGGCATGTAAATCACCACCATCGAAGGTTGGCACTGGGTACGTATCAGTCACAATTCGGATGGCTACACTATTTGAGGCACTTTAACACTTTTAATGAAGACCATAACCGAAGCGTTTCAGAAGCATTTCGATCACAAAGCGCTCGTGGGGAAGTATTGGAAATCCAGGAGCTCCGGGGCGTATCCTTTGTCCCCATCGTCAGGATCGCCGTCAACCATGCCAGATACCCGGGGCGCACCTATGCGTCCGATAACTGGACTTTCTTTTACCAGAAACGCTCTGTTAACATGAACAATGTGTGGTCTGGCTGTCATCGTCGTGAGCCGAGACCACATTTTAGATTGAATCCTTTCACCGACCAATCTCTTGTTAATTACACTTGCATTACCTGATCTGGAAAGCATTGTTAAAACTTGTGGCAATCTCATCGGTCGGTGATAGAATTGAGACCTAGTAGACTTAGAGTTAATCAGCATCGTTTGCTTGTATGCCGGTGTCAGGTAGTAATAAGAAGTTCTCGGAGTAAGGCCGCTCTCTGAGTTGTGTGTTAAGCATCAGCGGAACGTGGAGAAGAAGCCTGCCGTTGCAAGGTCAAGGTGTAAAATTAAGGCGAGCAAAATAATGGTGTCACAGTTTAAGCTGAAAAAACGCCATTTTCCTGAGATTGGTTTCAAGTTGTTAGTTTTATTGATTGGTTTCATACTGGGTGCTGCATGCGCATGTGGCCTGCGACTTTACACAGTGAGTTCGGACTGACGGATCCTTCTGTATTGATCGAGTGCTGAGCAGCAACAGCAACGATCGGGACGCAGCACCTGTGCTGTGCCCATTGATCAACAGTGGACGCTGAGATGAAGTGAGGAGTAGTAGAGCCCATATTTCTTATGAGATGAGATGAGGACTTATCTCACCACATCTGAAACTTGTATCGGATGGATATGATGTACTCTGACACCTTGGGTAATCCTTCTTACTTCCCCTTTGCTAATAGTGGGAATAAACTAATAATGGATGGCTTACACCACAGATTTCCGGGGGCTCCGAAGCACGCCTCCCCCATGACTGTGCTACCTGAGCTGGATGAGGAGCCATAGCCAATCGCCGTCAGTAGACATGGAATCAGACTTTCACCGATGGTTAGAAAACCGGGAGGTAAAACCGGGATTTCGTCACGGCAAGAAGTGTCGCTTTGGGCACAGGTGAACATCACTTAACACGCGAGCCGGAGGGCTTCTCACATAACGCGCGCACCGGAAGGGGGACGGCTTCGCCCCCCCCCCCCTAAAATCTCGGAAAGTACTGAAGGTAGACGCACAAACCTTGGAGGGTAGATTACGGCTGTAGTAAACTCGCTGCAGTATACATTTCATGGCCCTAGGTAAATGCCTTCAGGGTCAAATGAGGTGGAGATCGGCAGGCACACCGCGCCACCACCGCGCCACCGCGCCAACCGAACCCGTGTGACCTTGAACGCTCGGCGGCCCGACGACCAGCCGGCGGTGGCCGGAGTCCGGCTGGCGGCCGGTCAGCTGAATTTGCAACCCAGTAATTCCTATAGGCAGGCGCGCACCCAGGATTTTTCCATGGGGGGGCCCGGACCGAAAAGGGCACTTGGCCGGCTTCAAAAGGGCACTTGACCGGCTACAAAAGGGCACTTTGCGGCCCGGGGCACACTGGAAGGTTTGTTGACCGGGGGAGGGCAAGCAATTTGTTTTAAAATTGCTAGAAAAATGATTTTTTGGCCGGAATGTCCCAAATTTAGCCCGAAAATCACCTGCTTTATGACAAGGCAGGTAATTTTTGGGCTAAATTTGGGACATTCCGGCCAAGAGGGCACTTTTCGGTCAAAAGGGCACTTTTGGCCAAAAGGGCACTTTGGTCTCATGGGGGGGGGCCGGGCCCCCTGAACCCCCCCCTCCGGTGCGCCACTGCCTATAGGATTATTATATGTAACCTATAGATAAAAAAAATGTATAGGATGCACATCAATTTGTAAGAATCACCAGATTTCATTACAATATCTCTACCCGTTCATGAGATATCGTTGAAAAACAGGATGGGTGTGCGGATTCCCCCACCCCCTCCGGTGCGCATGCTATCCCATGTCTATGGAGGAAGTTAAAATTGGTTGGAGAGTGGCAATAAAATTGAGGACATATGCCCTCACCTTGCAGTCCTTCTGTATCCCGTTGACATGTCTTGTTTTATAGCCACATCCTTATTCTAGCACTCCCGGTGGCGGTTGGTACGGTATTGAATGGTGTGACAACTTTGGATACCCTCCATATCGCAGGAAGCTATACAAGCTGGACACCTTTGGGCCGTTGTGAATCTTGGTCGATCATCGTTGTGAAAATGTTTTGGCTGAGGCTATAAGCATTCCTCATAAGTCGCTCGTAATTGCCTTCTGATTTCGGCTAGTGTGCATACCTTACCGGACCATACAACTAATTTAGATATGCTAATAAGCCCGTAGGATGCGTACTTGCATATCTGCGCCTCTGTGGGCAGTAAACGCCAGTGCCTGGCATGTATGAAATGTCATTTGCTTGCCGCTAAGTGTGCATAAGCTATCAATGTGAATCCATTGATTGTCCCTGGTCACTGTCTGGCGCAGCGAACAACTCCTCTCGTTGACGATTATCACGACACGCCACCTCATGCTGGCCCTGGTCGTCGCCTGGGGCTTCTGGAATTCCCAGCGGTGTCCTCGCGCTGTCGACGCCAGAAGCCAAGAGACTGGCTGTGTTCGTGGGTTGGTTATTGGTTTTACGACGCGTCGACCGTTGAGTCATATAGCGTCGCCAATCTCTCACGCCGATTGGTCGCGGGCGAAGAGTAGCGACAGGTGAGATTCGAACCCACAACCTTTCGATTGCGAGACGAGCATCTTACCCATAGACCACTTCTCCCCGAGACTGGCTGTGTGTAAGCCATGGAAGCCACAACTTGTACACCACGATCACTTCCCTTCGCCTCACCATGTGATAAGAAATGGGATCTCCATGATAGTGATCCTGTCGGCCCGTGACTTGTCATAATGATAGTTCGAACTATCATTCCGACTGCATGGGCGTAGTCGGCAGCTGGTGTGGCGCGCAGCCGACGTTGCGACATTCTCCTGGGATCATAGAGGGAGGGGTCAAATCTGGGTACGGTGTGACCCACAGCGAACCCCACCGTGCCCTCAGGGCTTTGCCGGGGAGGCCGAGTCGGGCGATGGTGTCAGCGAGAGTGGCGAGGCGCCGCTCGAGTTTGAGACGCTGTCGGCCAAGTTCCACTTTGTGGACTTGGCCGGCTCTGAGCGGCTCAAGAGGACCGGCGCCACTGGCGACCGCGCCAAGGAGGGCATCTCCATCAACTGTGGACTGGTGAGTGGTGGGGGAGCCACTGGCGACCGCGCCAAGGAGGGCATCTCCATCAACTGTGGATTGGTAAGTGGCGGTGGGATGTCTGTCTGACTGTGAACTGGTGGGGATGTCTGTTAGGCCCGTCTACTGTGGACTGGTAAGTGGCGGCGGGATGTCTGTCGGACTGTGAACTGGTGGGGATGTCTGTTAGGCCCGTCTACTGTGGACTGGTAAGTGGCGGCGGGATGTCTGTCGGACTGTGAACTGGTGGGGATGTCTGTTAGGCCCGTCTACTGTGGACTGGTAAGTGGCGGCGGGATGTCTGTCTGACTGTGAACTGGTGGGGAATGTCTGTTAGGCCCGTCTGCTGTGGACTGGTAAGTGGCGGCGGGATGTCTGTCGGACTGTGAACTGGTGGGGATGTCTGTTGGGCCCGTCTACTGTGGACTGGTAAGTGACGGCGGGATGTCTGTTGGGCCCGTCTACTGTGGACTGGTAAGTGACGGCGGGATGTCTGTTGGGCCGGGGGTACGCTTCGCCGACTGCGCGGCGGTGAGCTTTCGTATGTCAAATCGACAGTGCTCGTCTCAATTCGGGATGGAACGAAAATTGACAGCGTGAGATGATGGAATCCTAACGGTGTATGCGGATGCTCACTTGCAATATCTTTATAAAATATAAAACCATATACATTCCCAGGTTTGGGAAATCTCCATTTGCAAGCGAACTCCATAATCCCAAGTTATAGTACATTTCGCTAGGTCGCCGCTCACTCCACCTGTTGAAGCTGACACGGTGTCTCGGTTCAGTCTCCAGTTTTGTCACGTGTCCCGGCTCAGTCTCCAGTTGTGTCACGTGTCTCGGTTCAGTCTCCAGTCTTGTCACGTGTCTCGGTCCAGTCTCCGGTCTGTCACTAACGCGTGTACCACGTCGTCAGCTGGCACTGGGTAACGTGATCTCCGCGCTGGGTGACGAGTCACGGAAGATCTCGCACGTGCCGTACCGGGACTCAAAGCTGACCCGGCTGCTGCAGGACTCCCTCGGAGGTGAGGCCGGCCGAGCTCTCTCGTGGGATGGGTCTGAGTGCCGGACTGCCTGCTGAGCCGCAGTCGGGCGCGGCTGTATGGAGATAGAATTCCCGGTGTGTCGCAGTCCATATATTGAGGACTGACGCTCTGGATAGTCGGTAATGTTGAGATAGCAGTTGCGGTATTGTCGCTATCTACCATGGCACTCTCTAATGTTAGTTATCAACCCACTTAGCCACACTCACTGCCAGACTTCGCATGAATGGTGAAGTTATAGATTTAGTCGTACCCAAATTAAATTGAGACGCTCAATGTCTGTCGCAGGCAACCCGCATGCATATGAAAACCTTACGGATCCTTTGGTATGTGTATGTACCAGAGAATATAGCTGACGTTGCGTTGTGGTGGCACGGTTGACCCGAGCCCCTCCCGCAGGGTAAGCTCGTGGTGACCGAGGACGGCGGCGAGGCCATCAATATAGCTGACGTTGCGGTGTGGTGGCACGGTTGACCCGAGCCCCTCCCGCAGGGTAAGCGCGTGGTGACTGAGGACGGCGGCGAGGCCATCAACGACATGTTTTGATACGGTACCCCTCGGCTTATATAACTGATGGATGAGCTTTATGTGCCTAAACGGGGTCGGTGGCCGGGCCTTCCCTCGGAAGATGATGTGGCCCGGTCTGCCGCGGTCTGGGGTCTGCTCTGTGCCGGTGTCCGGGTCCGCCATACTCAGACGCGCCGCTCCGCAGGCAACAGTCGCACCGTGATGATTGCCTGCGTGTCGCCGTCGGACGCCGACTTCATGGAGACGCTCAACACCCTCAAGTACGCCAACCGCGCGCGCAACATCAAGAACCGCGTCACCGTCAACCAGGACAAAACCTCGCGCACCATATCCCTGCTGCGCCAGGAGATCCAGCAGCTGCAGCTGGAGCTCATGGAGTACAGACAGGTGCGTCGGTACCGATATTATGGAGTACATGCAGGTGCGTCGGTACCGAGCTCATGGAGTACAGGCAGGTGCGTCGGTACCGAGCTTATGGAGTACAGGCAGACACGTCGGTACGGAGCTGATGGAGTGCAGGAAGGCACGTCGGAACGGAGTTTATGGTATTCAGGAAGGCACATCGGTACCGAGTTTATGGAGTACAAGCATAAACCTCACCTCCACCACAGCACACCATCTCGGTACCGAGCTTATGGAGTACAGGCACACACGTCGGTACCGATCTTATGATTCATGCACCAATTTACTAATGCTAAATAATGCTAATACTATAGTATGACTAAATGCTTACAATACTAAGTTGCTAATCCACGACATCCGAAAGTTGTTCTGTGTTGTTCGATGTTCATTATTCAATCAGCTTAATGCAATTCATTTTTGCAGAAGATGATGTGTTCCAGTTCTAACATGTTGATCCAGTGTGGTTGTTAAGTAACACATTGTTAGCCGCGAGAAGTTTAGGCTTTGTACGTGGTGTACTGTCAGTTCCTCGGTGATAAAACACGATGGAATGCAATGATATGTTGCTAGGTTGTCGTCCGTGGTGAACGGACCACAACCCAGTAGCGATGTTAAGTAAAGTTTAAGGCAATTTTCTTCCTGGAAGTCTTTCAGTTCTTCATTGAGCCCTCGCCTGCCATCGCAGCTGTACTAAGGGCTACTGTACTAAGTCCTATTGGTTGCAGTGCGCTCCAAATTTTGGTCATTGCATTGCGTTTGCCAGTGTTTGTAGTGTGCCTATTTGGATTGTATGTGTTCCCTCTCCTCTTAGTCTTGTATCCGTGTATTGTGAAAATTAGTATTCACCTATAAAGTATAGGTAGTATAGGACCAGAGTTGATGTGTCACAGCCTGTGTACTTAGAGATTGTCGGACTGCTATGCAACTGCACGTAGATGATATTGTGCATACATAGTCACCGAATCCATTCTCGTGCACAAAGGCGGTGCGATATGGCTGTCTCGACCCAAGGGAAGCACGAAGCTTATTGACACATAGTGATGGTGCTTGGCGACTAAAGGCTGTTTCTCGGGGTCGGGGACCTGACGTTGCAGTGTGGCTGTGCTTGGAGACTAGAGGCTGTTTCTCGGGGTCGAACCTGGCATTGCAGTGTGGCGGTGCTTGACGACTAGAGGCTGTTTCTCGGGGTCGGACCTGGTGTTGTAGTGTGGCGGTGCTTGGCGACTAGATACTGTTTCTCGGGGTCGGGGACCTGACGTTGCAGTGTGGCGGTGCTTGGAGACTAGAGGCTGTTTCTCGGGGTCGAACCTGGCATTGCAGTGTGGCGGTGCTTGACGACTAGAGGCTGTTTCTCGGGGTCGGACCTGACGTTGCAGTGTGGCGGTACTTGGAGACTAGAGGCTGTTTCTCGGGGTCGGACCTGGCATTGCAGTGTGGCGGTGCTTGACGACTAGAGGCTGTTTCTCGTGGTCGGACCTGACGTTGCAGTGTGGCGGTACTTGGCGACTAGAGGCTGTTTCTCGGGATCGGACCTGACGTTGTAGTGTGGCGGTACTTGGCGACTAGAGGCTGTTTCTCGGGATCGGACCTGACGTTGCAGTGTGGTGGTGCTTGGCGGCTGGGGGCTGTTCCTCGTGGTCGGACCTGACGTTGCAGTGTGGCGGTACTTGGCGACTAGAGGCTGTTTCTCGGGGTCGGACCTGACGTTGCAGTGTGGTGGTACGGTTGACCCGAGTCCCTCACGCCCGCAGGGTAAGCGCGTGGTGACCGAAGACGGCGGCGAGGCCATCAACGACATGTTCCACGAGAACAACATGCTGCAGACGGAGAACAGCAATCTGCGCACGCGCGTGAAGGCCATCCAGGAGACGATACAGGGGCTGACGGCGCGCAACGCACAGCTGCTGGCTGAGAAGGCTGCCGGAGACTGGATCGGCGTAGGTGGGTACGCTGGAGTTGAATAAATGAATGGTGCCTGCGTGTCAGAGACTGAACTAGCATAGGTGGCCACTCTCAAGTCGAATATATGAAGGGTGGTTATGTGTCAGGATGAGAGCTAGCGTGGGTGGATGCTCTGGTATTGAATATGCGGATGCTAGTTGTGTGCCGAAGTCCGTACTAGCGTAGGTGGATACTCGGCTTGAATAGAAACCGACCAGTAGGCTAACTGCTACCGAGATTGGGCCAGCATAGATGGATGCTGGAGTGGAACAGGCAAAGCATGGATAAACTGGATCGGCCCGGGCGTATAGGGCTTGGGGCTGACAGTGCATAAGTGCTGAAGACTTCGTTTTGTCAGCAATGTATGACGGCAGCAGTGTCGATATGTGTGACGTGTACAGCATTGTTGACGCGAGATAGCTTCTTGCTGAATTTGAAGCGCTGTTACTCCGATTTGTTCTGGTCACTTTAGGCTATGCTGAGTCACTGCAACTGTGAGCGGCCTAGAGGGGCTGAGTCGTTGAGTACGATCTCTCCAGCAGAGTCAGACGGCGACATCACCCAGGTGGTGGCCAAGTACCTACAAGAGATCGAGGAGCTGCGAGCGCGCCTACTCGAGTCCGAGAACACGTGCCAGCAGCTGCGGAAGCAGATGGCGACCAGGAACGCCAACCGTTTAACCATGAGTCCGCGACCTCCCGGTTTAGGTCAGTTGGGCTGGGCTACCGCGCACACTTCACTTTTCCGATCCGGTGGCGGCCCTGCCCAGGCTGCTTGAGCCATGCCTCGAGTCCACTTCACGCCTATTGCAGACCCTGTGAAGTCCCCGATCGGATTGGCCAGGCGGTAGCCTGGTCGCCATCACACCACTGCCCTCCATTGTGAACCTCTGTGTAGGTCAGCCAAGCGCCAGGCTGGGCGGTCAGATGGGTTAGAATATCTCTGACCCGTCGTTTGAATCTTCCTGCGCTGTCCTCAGACCATCCGTTCTGCCTTCAGGTTCTCTCTCGCACCCTTAGACTCAGTCTGTCATACTTTTAGACTCCTTGTTTTACCTCAGACTCTTTTTTCACTGCTTTTATGCTCTCCTTGCTCGAGCTTCAGACTTCCCATTCATACCCTCAATCTCCCTTTGTGTCACCTCAGATCATGTATGTCCCCTAATAGTCTTCCTCATCCCACAGACCCTAACCACCTTACACCCAGACCGTTCGTATGTCCTTACCCTCCTCCTGTCCGACGCTGAGACTTTCCCCTTCCCCACACCTAGACCAGTCTTGCCTTGCCCTCCTCTCCCTGTCCCACCCCCAGGACCTCCTTATCCTGCTCTAGACTCTCCTATCCTGCCCTCGGGCTCTCTGTCCCACCTTCAAAAATACATGAACCATCTTCAGAACAACCCTGTCATGCCATCACAACCTCCCTGTTCTGCCCTCACAGCCCCCTACCCTGCCCTGAGGCTCTCCCTGTTCTGCCATTGTACTTCCCCTGTCATGCCCTCATCATTTCCGCCCTACCCTCAGACTCCCCGTGTCCTGCCTCAGACTCTCCCTGTCCTGCCCTCAGACTCTCCCTACCCTGCCCTCAGACTCCCCGAGTCCTGCCCTCAGACTCTCCCTGTCCTGCCCTCAGACTCTGTTGTCGAACCGACCGGCGTGGTGCGCACCAGAGTTCGCCAGTACGAGCAGATGGCGTCGGACCTGCTGAACATGACGTTCACCGTGCCGCCCGCCCCGTCCTCGGTATCGGCATCGGCCTCTACCTCGGCCTTGGCCATTTGTCCTCGGCATCGTCTGAGCCAGCCGGATCCCAATCCGGACGCGGCTGCGGACGCGGCTGCCCGTGTGCCGTCCTGTCCGGATATCACCGCTCGTCCGTCCGGCACGGACATCGCCGCCATCCTGCCCGGTCCGGAAATGTCTGCCCGTCTGTCTGGTCCGGACATGTCTGCCCACCTGTCTGGTCTGGACATGTCTGCTGCCCGCCTGTCCGATCCTGACACGGCAGTCGGCCTGTCCAATCCAGACACGGAAGTTTACCCGTCCGGCCGGAACATCTCTGCCCATCTGTCTGGTCCGGACATGTCTGCCCGCCTGCCCGATACGGACACAGCAGCTGGGCTGACGGGCCTGGACATCACCTGTCAGTCCTGTCCGGAAATAACCGCCCGCCTGTCCGATCCGGATGAGGTCGCTCGCCCGACCTTCGACACGTACATTGTTGCCGATCCTTGGTCATCCGTGCCGGCCAGCGGATGCTGTGGCCGGTACCCTGGCGCCGACACCGCACCGCCGCCGCTGCGGTGTCGCCGCCCGCAGCACTCGGCCCAGGGTAATGCATAGCTCGTCTGCTCTGGCCCATTCCTACGGCGACTTGCGTCTCGTATGGCAGTGTTGTGCCTTCTGTAGAGACTATCTATCCCAAGGTGAGCGTTCCAACTGAGTGCGCGCTGCGTATATCCGGTGGGAGTCGGGACACCGTTTCTATCTGGGCCCTTCAGCCTGGTCTCAGTCCTGTTTCTGTTCGTGATCTTGACGTTTCTACTCCAGCGGACTTCTTTTAAGAGTGTCGTTATGTGTTTGGTCTGTTCGCTATGCTATGCTCTGTGTTCTGTGTCATCGCTAGCCGGTACCTATCTAAGCGATCTAAGTAACGCGGTCCGCACAGACCGGCTGTACGAACGTACACCTAATGTGGGGAGCGTTAAATGATGCCGAGATATTTCTCTAACATAGACATTCTTTAGCTGTTCCTCATGTTCTGAGTCAGTGTAGAAATGTGTGTGGCGTGTGGCGTTTTACTGAAGTGAAGGTCTTCCCTTTCCCCAGAAGTACGATGTCCCTGAATGTGCAGAAAAGCCGTTCCGGTGGTGCCACTTATTCAAGAAGTGTTCCTCTGGTGGAGATTCCTATCGGTCTCTTACCGGCCTTCATGTATAATTTTCTTGGGTTCTGACGGAGTTTTCCTCAGATCTGGTGAAAACGTTCATAGCTGTGACACAGTCGTCCCCACCTGTATTGGAGTCGTCCCCAGCTGTGACTCAGTCGTTCCCACCTGTATTAGAGTCGTCCCCACCTGTGATGGAGCCATCCCCAGCTGCCATGGGATCCTCTCCAGCTGTCATGAAGCCGTCCTCAGCTCTGGTATGATATCCAGCTGTCATGGAACCTCCTGAGCTGTGGTGGAGCCGTCCATGGCTGTGGTGGAGCTGCCCTTAGTTGTGATAGGTTGCTTCCAGCTTCAACGAAGCTGCTCCTAGCTGTAATACGAATAATAATATGTAAACCTCTAGATGTACTTGTGTGCCGAGATCTTTTGAAATGACCCGATCAGTGTTATGGAACCGTCTCCAGTTGTGACATTGACTGTTCCACACCCGCCAGGTGTGGTGTTGTGTCACGCCCGCCTGGTGAGACCTTCTGACACCTCCGACCCACCACGCAGATTGTAACCGTGTCCAGCAATGTTTCGGAACTGTGCCCAACTGCGCATAATGCCGCTGAACCCGACGCTGCCCCCGCTGCCAGGTGGTGTGGAGCTGTCGCTGGTGGAGACGGGCGGCGTGACAGAGCTGATCGAGGAAGCGCGCCGCGACCTGGAGCGGCAGCGCAACAAGAGCCGCCTGCGCCGCTCCAGCAGCGAGGGCGGCCGGTCGGCCGACCAGGAGGGCGACAGCAGCGACAGCGGCGACGACAAGGGTGGGTGAGCCGGCCGCCGACCGACCGCCGACCGCGGCTGGGCTAGGGTCGGCACGGACCGGGCGACAAGTCGCGAGCGGTGGTGAGGTGGTGCTGCATCGACGGGCACGGGGCCGGCCGGCCGTCGCTGTTGATGTGCGTCGCCGTCGCCGCCGCCGTGCCGACGGGGCGACGCCGGTGCGGTCGGCGCGACGTGGGCGAGGTGGAGAGAGGTGGGGTGTGCGCCTCACACACCGTTCAGTAACGCTGTGACTAACGCGCATCACGGTCGCTGCACGTGTCTGGCCGCGAGGATAACGCAGCTGCATCCGGCCCTTCCGTTGCCTCTGGCCAGCGTCATGCCCCGTCCGCTTCTCTCCCGTCGTCGTCTGCAGACATCTGTCGGCGATTTCAAGCATCGTGAACATCAGTGAACACTGTGAACATCCAAGCCGCAGTGGCCCACTATCCTCGTTCTGATGTTCAGAGGCCAATTTCACCAACAGCCCAAGCTGTGTATTCACATATAATTTGGTGTGAATACACCTTTAGGTAATTTTGTTGAATCATATTTAATTTAATACGATTTATTTAATTAATAATATTTAATCTTATGCAATACTTAGTCACCAACAGCTGACTGGTAGTCAGCTGACTGCGACGTAAATACCTTGTTGATATAAAGTAAGTGCGATGGATAATACTAAGCAGTCGATGCGCCCCTAAGCCGAAATAACTAACTAACTGAGGGGTAATACTTAAAGATTACCTAAAGGTGTATTCACACCAAATTGTGTGAATACACAGCTTGTGATTTTGGTGAAATTTTCCTCAACTCACTCCTGCGTCAACGTTTAATTTTCGGTTTCAATCTTTGTCCTTATCAATCCTTATCAATCTCATCCTCCGCATCTGCTCATGTCCATTGCACAATGTGTTCGGAAAACTCGGGTAGTCTAATTCGTCTGCAAACACATAATCGTCATTGTCGCAGCGTAACGCTGTACATCAATATCCCGTTAAGTCCCTGGAATTGCAGTGCTAAGTGACTCGGCTTGAACCCATGGCTGTGCTGACGGCTCACATTACCTTGTTTCTGTGTGTTGTTCGAACTCACACTGTATTTTCCGCTAACGCTGTGTATGTTTGTGGTGGAATCTCTCATGCGGTCGTATGTTTTCACATATTACACCGAAATGGTTGCCTTTTCGGCGGAAGAAGCATATAAAAGATAATCATCTGCCAGTGTTTCTTCCATATATGGATCCAATGGAATGGAATAGTGCATCTAATGGAATGGAGGAAATCAAGGTGCCTGTGATCCATTTCCTCCAAGTTTGCACCCGATAATGGCCAGTCTTAGAAGGTGTCAGACTCTGAGGCGTGACACACACACACATTTCCGCACTTTATGCACATCATTACCTCCCATCAGGAAGGAGCAAGTGCATCGACTTTTATTGTGCATCGGTTTTATATGACTGTGACCGGTTCACACCTAAGAGAAACGACCGGATGGGAGATTTGCCGCCACCTTGGATCCGGGTCGCCTGGTAACAACCTGGGCCGTGCCCGTGCCCGTGCCCGTGCCCGTCGCCGGGTCCGATCGGTGCTAACTGCACGTGTTGCGGCTGCGCGGGCGGTAGGGTGGCTAACAGTGGCCGTGTTCGCAGACGAGTCCACCCACGACGACGAGTCGGAACGCGAGGACTCAACTGACGAGCGCGAGAGCGAGGACAAAGGTATTGTCCTCTCGCCCTTGGCATGCTGTTCAGTGCTTTTGTGGCTCCCTGTCTGCGTCTCCGGGCTGCATTCTATATAGATCAGTGCATATAAAATCGTGGGGGTGTGCTGATGTCGAGCTTTTCACTGACAGTGACACAGTCGAACATAGGTGAATACAGCATATAACTATTGTTTTAAATGCCACATTCAACCAATACTTATGCCAGCATATCGATATGTCATAGTTGTCATAGTAATTATTGCATAATGGCGTAATGGTCATTGCAATGGGTACCTTTGTTTTAAAAATACGAAACCAGCCTGGAGTGGGGGTGGTCCCATAGCTTTCCTTTGCATCGGTTCACCGGTGAAAAGTTCGGCACCACTAGTGCATAGACTCCGCACGTGCCTCACTAACCCACCCTCAAGCACCCAGCCCGTTGCATGCTACCACCGCGCCGGTGACCGAGGGCAGTCGGCGGAGCACGATCGCCGGCCCCGACGCACTGGTCCACTAACCAGCCCTTGGCGGCCGCGCGCCTCGCGTCGGAGCGTGTTGTGACGTCCGCTGACGGGTGACGGCGGCACGTGTGGTCGACGTCGACGGTGGTCCTCGTCTGCCGTCGGCCGTGAAGCACGGCCGGATTACGGCCGCCGTTCGAGGAGACAGGCTGGTAGGCTCGTCCGAGGTTTACGGTGTTGATTTAGCACCGCCAGTGTGGAAGGGAGGTGCGGCGACTTCCGTCGTCCACGCTTTCCGCGCGAGAAATGGCCGCACTAAATCTCGCCTGATGCAATAGTCAGCGTCGAGTGCGTTTGTGTGTTTGACTTGTGTACATCTGGCGTATTCGCATTGCAGTGGAATGGTAACGAACGGGCTTTTGTTGATTTAATTGTAGCATGCTGGCAGTATGTGTTCCCATGGTGTAGTGCGGGGTTGTGTGCTCACTACTGCCTAGCTTACGCAGTGTGAATTCATGTGAAACCTTTATGTTACGATATCCTAATCATACCGTGGGCACTCATTTCTGCAAAGTATGCAATCATATTGACATGCGTGCGAAATATTATTTGCATCTTAGCAGCAATCTGTGTTTTGAGCTTAAAGTATGCATGCATGAAGGTAATATAGATAGGGTATGCTATTAGATAATATAGATAGAGCATATGGATCGAACATAGAACATGATCCATGTACTCATTGTGATTCGGAATTCAACAGTTCCAATGGTTCCATGCAACGGGTATTCATGTCCCACATTCGCATGATTACTTTGTGACGATGGTGACAATACGAAACTCTTGAATTCCTCTTCCTGGCCGCAGATAAATTTGACCCATTTATTGTTCTGGATCGTATGCACCCACTAGTTCTCGTGTCCCCACGACCATGGCATCAGTCGATGCGCTCTTTAAACCCAAATAACGACCGTGACATCTTAATCATGGTGCTCTCTGAACTTCCGATCTCTCCCTGTTTCTCTCCAACACCAGTCATCGGTGATTCATTGTGCCTTGTAACATCCGGTTTACTGGCCATACCGTTTGCCATCATGGCCGTGTTCGGAACAGCAGCTCTGAATCTCATTGGTCCCTCAGCTACTCTGGATGTCGTCTGCTGGCTATCCTGGTTATCGTTTGTGCTACAACGATAGTTCTTGTTTACTTCGCTCATCCCCATATCGCCTATCAATTCACCTGTGCGGCAACATGCAATACATGCAGCACATACTGCATCTGCCTATGTCCCGATTCCTTAATTATTTCCCTTCCGTGTGATATCAAATTCTTCCAGGGGAATTTCCACCCAGTTAAAAACTCCTGACTACTTTCTCTCGCGCCATCCATTCCTTACTGCTCTACCCGTCTCCTTTCCCTTGCGGCCATTCTTACTGTTTCCGTCCCCATTTATTTTAAGTTTTCCTGCCTTCCCTACTCGATTCAGCCCTCTCGCGTGCTTACAACCCCTGAAGCGACCCACAGAGGACGAGACCCATAACGTCCGCTGGCCAACAGAGAACGAGGACTACAACGAGCAGTTGGCTGAGCTGACGTCGGAGATCAGCGTGAAGCAGCGGCTGATTGACGAGTTGGAGCGATCGCAGCGGCGCATGGACACGATGCGCCATCACTATGAGGAGAAACTGGTCCAGCTGACCAGCCGCATCCGGGCCACTGAACAGGAGCGAGACAAGGTCATCTCCAACATCAGTGAGTGTTGCTCGTGCGACCGAACAGCAGCGTGATGGGGTTACCTCCAGTGTCACAGAGTGTAGGTGTAGGTCAGTGCCACAGCAGTGAGTACCAGTGCAGGTCAGCACCACATCATTGACTACCGCCATTTGTCAGCACCACATTAGTCGGTACCAGTGTCGGTCAGCACCACAACAGTGAGTGCCAGTGTCGGTCAGCACTACAGCAGTGAGTGCCAGTGTCGGTCAGCACTACAGCAGTGAGTGCCAGTGTCGGTCAGCACCACATTAGTGAGTACCAGTGTCGGTCAGCACTACAGCAGTGAGTGCCAGTGTCGGTCAGCACCACAGCAGTGAGTGCCAGTGTCGGTCAGCACCACAGCAGTGAGTGCCAGTGTCGGTCAGCACCACATTAGTGAGTACCAGTGTCGGTCGGCACCACACCAGTGGGTGCCGATACCGACCATATATCGCAAACCTCTTCGAAACTAGGCACAAAAATGCAACCTGCAGCATCAACGTGCATCCCAGTGATGAAGTGTTCCTCACTAGTCACAGGGATCATGGCGCCAATCCAGATGTTTGTAGCGCGTGTCTAATTACTGAGCAGCAACGATACGTATTCGCTACAATGTCCTCTCCATTCCGTCTCACCCGCTATGTCCTTACCTTGCCTCCGAGGGATATCCGATATGGTCCCATGCGTGCAGACCCGCATTCGACGTGTCTTAAAGCTCCAATAATCAATGAATCAATCGAGATATCATCACAAGGTGCTGTGGCGACAGTGAAGTATCGTCAGTGAACGCTAGTCGTCACTGATATCATACCAGTGACAAGGAACACAGTAATTTCTCCAGTATGCATTGTTCTATGGTATATGTAATGAGAGCTGTATCGCTTTTGATGATGCCATGTAATGCATTCGAACTGACGTTCACTCGCTCTTATGTTTAAATGACTAAGTTATGGGCGCGAAATGACCTATGCAGTCGATGCGCCCCTAAACCACAATAACTAACATATGCTTTCTAAAAGGTTATTTTGGACTGCATATGATGTTATCTTGCCATATTTGCTGCTTCAGCAGGCCTTCCAACAATGATTCTGCCTGGCTAGCGACGACATTATGTGCAATAGGTGTCGAGGACATGCCGTGTACGGTAATTTTCCGATATAGTTAAGTACAGTTTAATCGCAGTTAGATCTGGTCTAATTGTCGATGTGCTGGTCACCATGCTGATTATGGTGGATTGCATAGCCGCTTCTGTTCTCTACGGACTTTATCTACTGCTACCAAAAAAGTAGAATCAAGCGCGTATCGAAAAATAGATATGGTACAGCATGGTGACTAAATTTGGGCTAAGCGGTAACTGTGACCGAAATATATGAAGTTGATGCATCGCATTTTAATGTCTTATTTCAATAGCAGTGTACAATTATTATACGTTTAAATAGGAAGCATTCAGCACATGTTCTGACCAGGCCTTGACATTGACCCCCCCACCCTCTTACTCTTATTCTCCGTTCCAGGTTTTAAACGGTCGGCGACGTCAAACGAAGACATCCGTAAAGTCAAGGACGACTATGAACGGCGACTGTCCGACATGGGCAAGGACCTGAAGAAGCTGCAGTCAGCCAAACGCGAGCACGCCAAGCTAGTGCGCTCGCATGGCCAGTACGAGCGTCAGGTGAAGCAGCTCAAGTCGGAGGTGATCGAGATGAAAAAGACCAAGGTGAGTGTGGATGGACAGGGATGAGAGATGTGTTCGGGACTAGTGACACTCGGTCGTTTGATTTGACGCTGCATTTTTGGGATGGACTAGTTAGTTGTTATGAATAATTATCGGATGGTATTTTCGTGTAAATAATTGAATATAATGGGCACAGGCACAAATATTATGAAGTTGAAAAGAGCACAAGCACCTAACCTTAGAACTGTGGATATATTAAAAGCTAAGTTGATCTTCAAGATCCAGGAACGACTCAATGTTATAAAAAAATATTGTAAATATATATTGAGACGTTTCGGCCATAGGCCATTGTCAAACAATGCACTCGTTGCGATCGGCGAACAGGTCGAAAATTCAAATTGCTGCGGGCACAAAAACTCGACAAAATCCATTCACCACCTCCACTACGAGAAAAAAGCGAAGAAATAAAAGAACACACGCACTTACAGACGCCAAAAAGGGGAAAAAAACATAACGTACACATGCATATACATGGACGACAGGTGAAAGCCGTCGCGACACGAACGCGTCTACCTGGCGGCAGAGTGTACACAGTTGTGACATCAAGGTTATACCGTTTACACACATCAATATGCAATTCATTGGCCTTTCTCTAAGGGCAGTTCTCTAAGATCCTGTGTACGCAATATTTTTTCCCAGCCAGACGCAAAACATCGGTAAAACTGATAAGCTACGATACACGCCATGACGATTGGTGGGAATTCATACTTGGTTTCAGCTCACGAATAAACAGGGATTCTACGATTTTTAAGTCACGATTTACGTCTTTCGCTATGCGTAGGATATCTCTATTGAAATTTTCATTGGGTTCCGGATGGTTCATGTTGAAGTGATGCTCGACCATGTGTTCGCCTAGGGGAGTGAAGGGACGCCGGAGACGTGCATCTCCCAAATGCTCATTAAATATTTCCCTTACTGGGCGAATCATTTCCCCAACATAGAGAGCGGACGGACAAGTGATGCACGTCACGTTATAAACTGATTTTTTCCCTTTTTGGCGTTTGTAAGTGCGTGTGTTCTTTTATTTCTTCGCTTTTTTCTCGCAGTGGAGGTGGTGAATGGATTTTGTCGAGTTTTTGTGCCTGCAGCAATTTGAATTTTCGACCTGTTCGCCGATCGCAACGAGTGCATTGTTTGACAATGGCCTATGGCCGAAACGTCACAATATATATTTACAATTTTTTATAACATTGAGTCGTTCCTGGATCTTGAAGATCAACTTAGCTTTTAATATATCCACAATGATTGACCAGGGTTTACGGGCATTTCTAACTATGTACGTAACCTTAGAACTCATAGGTTTTCACCAAAGACTGTACCCAAAGTAACCCGAGCTGAGACCCTGTCGACCTACACCGTCCGCAGGTGAAGCTAATGCAGAAAATGAAGGAGGACGCTAACAAGATGAAGCAGATGGATCTGCAGCACCACCGGGCCGTCTCGCAGCTGAAGAAGGAGCACCGCAAGCACGAGAACCATGTACGCAGTGGCGCTGAGCCTCGCACTGGTGTTACCTCGTCCGTCACCGGCCAATGCTCGCTGATGCGGTCGCTGATGATGCCCGTATCGTTTACAAGCGGTCATGACGGCCATTCTCGAGCAACTCGCCATTAGCAGTCATCCGCTGACGAGCTGTATACCATGATCCCCCTCCCCTATCCGTTCACGGACGACCCTTCCGCCTGTGGACATACACTAGCGATCTGCATTTCACGGTCCTCGCATTCGTTCACGGATGACCCCGCCACCTGTAGCCATCCAGTAGCGATCTGCATACTATGGTCCTCGCAACCGTTCATGGATAACCCTGCCGCCTGTAGACATCCACAAGCGAGCTGCATACTATGGCCCTCGCAACCGTTCACGGATGACCCTGCCGCCTGTAGACATACACTAGCGATCTGCACATCATGGTCCTCGTATTCGTTCACGAACGATCTCGCCACCTGTAGCCATCCACTAGCGATCTACATACCATGGTCCTCGCAACCGTTCATGGATAACCCTGCCGCCTGTAGACATCCACAAGCGAGCCACATGCCATGGTCCTCGCAACCGTTCATGGATAACCCTGCCGCCTGTAGACATCCACAAGCGGTCTGCATACCATGGTCCTCGCAACCGTTCACGGGTGACCCTGCCGCCTGTAGACATCCACTAGCGGTCTGCATACCATGGTCCTCGCAACTGTTCACGGATGACCCTGCCGCCCGTAGACATCCACTAGCGATCTGCATAGTATGGTCCTCGCATCCGTTTGTGGATGACAATTTCATATTGAGTCACTTGCTAACGGTCTTAAGATTCGCTGAGGGACGTGGCATCCATTAGTTGACTCGCGATCCCAGCATTTTTTCACTTGCGATCCCAATATGGATCTGCGCATAGTCCCAGTATTGATTCGCTTACGATCCTACGATCTCGGTATTTATACGTTTGCATTTCCAGTATTGATTATTTACGATCTCGATATTCATTTACCATTCCAGTGTTGGTTCGAACTCTCACGGGCCCTGCATCGATAGACGTATAATTATCGCATTTATTCCTGGAAGGCTCTCGCACTCATTCGCGTGTGAACATGCCTTACATCCAATCGTTTGCCTATCCTGTGGGTAAACTCGTGCGTGTGGTCACTGATGGGCCATTCTCCCTCCGTGCACATCTCCGTGTGCAGATCGGCGTGATCTGAGTGGCGCGCCTCCAACTCAAGACCTGGCTAGGTTGTAGCGAGCAGAGCGCCGGGATGATGATAGCTATTGACCTGATTGCGTGGGATTAAGCGGATTTGTCGGCGGGTCGTTTCCATTTGTGGTGCTCAGTGGGGCTGGCCTTATCGACTGGTGATCAAGTCTCCACCCTTTGTCAGCACGCGCGCGGCTTGTTCTGCTCACTGGTGTCTGTTGGGGTGTGGTAAGCTCACTCAACTTACAGGTGATAATTGCCGATAGCTTGTTTTATCTAGTAATGGTTTATTCTGTTGGCATTATTCGGTATTCTCCTGCCTTGTTATCGTTTGTTTTTGTTTTGTTTTTTTTTGTTTTTTTGTTAGTGCCTGCTGATATAGTTCTTTTGTCCACTCATGTTATCGGCATGGGCAGGGTTAGTGTTATTGGTGTGAACGAGGCTGAGTACGGTATTGATCTGGCCCAGCGGCACCTAACCCGTTGACATTGAGCATTTAATTCGTGATGATGCGTTGGACACAAATGCGACGACTTAACCCACCACTATGCTGAAATGTTAATTTAACTTTCGGAAGCTTCGGTAGCGACTTTCGGTATGCCTTCGGTATGTCACATCGATCACTTCCCTTTTATTTACTCTTCGTGTATATGGTGCCCCTGAAATGTGACTAGTTCCTGCGTTTCCACATCTCCCACGTTTGTCCACTGGTTATAATTAACCGAACAGACATGTGGCACTTAATTGGTTTTCCCGAATTTGATGCTTTCTATCTCTCTATGCCAGCTTTCTAAAAAAGAAACACATTTTGCACCTCATCGGAGCGAAATTTCGGAAGAATTGCTTATGTGCCATGCTACCATCAGCCTGTGTATTGATACGTGTGTGACGTCAGCCCACTGGTCACTCAGATCAAGTCCTTGGAGGCGGAGAAGCGCGTCAAGGACGCGGTTCTGAAGCGGAAACAGGAGGAGATAATAGGACTGCGCAAGCTGGGCAAGACTCAGCGCGGCTGCAACAGAATGAGACAGAGAGGTGAGGCTGCGGGACGGCCGTAGTGCGCCGCCCATTGTATGTGTCACACCGGGGGGATTGGATCTGGAAATTGACTCCCGCCAAATACATTTGTGAAGAAGATAGTTATTTTCAAAACGGAACCTGTGAATATGAGTATGAAGCACGTTATAGCATAATATACTGTAAATTGCTTCATGTTTTATTCGCGTATATTATTCGCTGCATGCACCGCCTATTGTAGAAGCAACATATGCAGCACAGCCTATTTTGGTATGTGGCCTGGGAAATATCCCCACCCCAGACCCGCATTTGCTTTCTTTTTCGGGGAAATATTCCGATTCCAACGAAATTCTGTATTTTCATGCATGTTTTGTCGTCGTCCCCCCAACGGAAATGTCTTTAAATGTGTTATGGTACGTAGGAAGACCCCTTTTGTGTTGTGTTTCATATGTATTCAAATAACTCCTGTTAGACCACCAAAATGAAGTTCAATGTGTCAAAAAACACTACCCGTCTCTGTCTTTGCATGTCTCACCAATCCAGTTGCTGTGGCTGAATCGGAAATTGGCTGGATAATATTTAACTGATACGGAACATAATTGTGTTCCACAGCTCATGTGTGGTGGATAGGCGCGGGGTTGAAATGTCAGGTGACGGTTACGCCACACACGATGGCGTATTTGAGCAGTTGTCATCAATGTGCAGTGTGCATAAGCAGATGCACTAACTGTAATACTAACTGTCTGTATGAATTGTTGGAGTCCGGCCTGAAGGTAGGGTGGTGTGCACGCAGTGAAATTTTCAACCGGACGAATGCATCAAAATATACTGAACGCCTTGCGACAGCTGAGCTCGCCGGGTAGACGGAGTGACGGCGTAGGTGTGCTGGACCCGGCTTAATCAGCATGAGTTGTGTCTCAGGCGGAGAAGTTAAAATATTCCCACCGGCGACTGCCAAGAAGAAATGGCAGTCTCTGGAGAAATCCATCAACCAGTTGGCTCTAAACAAGCAGACTGTGGCCAGCATGGAGCGAGAAATGGAGAGGTAAGGGGGAACGCGAGGCACAGAGATGAATTGCGGAAGGACGTTGCGATAGACAGCGGGGAGGTAATCAACGTAGTACATGGGGAATTAGAGACGGTGGTGATGAATGCAAGCGGCGGTGTGTGGGAGATAATTGTGACTATAGAGGTGTGTTGAGCGGAGATGGTGAATACAGGCGGCGGTGTGTGGGATATCACTGTGACGATCAGGGTGTATTGAGCGGTGATGATAAATGGAAGCGGCGGTGCGTGGGAGATCATTGTGGCCATAGGGGTGTGTTGAGCGGTGATGGTGCTGAGCGCAATATACCAACATATGAGCAGCATGGTAAACTTTGTATATATAGGCGATGACTAAGCGGAGAAGTTTGGAGGATGGGGAAGGGGGTTGCAGCAAGAATTTGCGATGGTGCTAGTTGCGGGGTTAATTCACTGTTTATCTCTAGCCATTTGACTATTGAATTGCCACATCCATCTGTCTATCTCTCACCGCCCCGACTGTTAAAGTACAGCATCCATCTCACGGTCTGCCTGCTGAGCCGCAACACCGATGGTTTCGGCTCCACTTCTTCGGCGAGCCTGGCGCACCGGTGCCTACCCTGCTCCGGCGGCGGCACTGACTGGTGTCAGCCCCACAAGCAGCTGCATGACCGGTGTCCGTGTCACAGGCAGCGGCATTGACCGGTGTCCGCGCCACAGGCAGCTACATTACCGGTGTCCGTGTCACAGGCAGCGGCATTGACCAGTGTCCGTGTCACAGGCAGCTACATTACCGGTGTCCGTGTCACAGGCAGCTACATTACCGGTGTCCATGTCACAGGCAGCGGCATTGACCGGTGTCCGTGTCACAGGCAGCTACATTACCGGTGTCCATGTCACAGGTAGCTGCATGACCGGTGTCCGTGTCACAGGCAGCGGCATTGACCGGCGTCCGTGCCACAGGCAGCGGCATTGACCGGTGTCCGTGTCACAGGCAGCGGCATGACCGGTGTCCGTGTCACAGGCAGCGGCATGACCGGTGTCCGTGTCACAGGCAGCTGCATGACCGCGAGTCGCTGCGACGCCGGCTGGCGCGGGTGATGAAGCAACGCGACAAGGTGATGATGGCCGGCTGGTCCCAGCAGCAGATGCTTGAGCTCGACGAGACCATCGAGGGCATCCGCGCCAACATGAATTACATCAATGACAACATCAACGAGTGCCAAGCCAGCATCATGGCCATGGAGGAGTCCAAGGTGAGTGGTGACCGACGCTGCCGTGCAGATGGTGGCGTGGATGGGACGAGGGTGACTGAAGGAAAGGAACTATGAAGTGAAAATTTGCTGAAGCGACGCAAATTGGATGAGCTGCATTCGAGGACATATGAACGTCCGAAATATTTGGGAGGAAATGTTCATGCTGGCTGGGTAACACCCGTAGGGTTGTTGCTTCAGGTACCCAACTATTGGAGGCATGATCCCACTGCTGCCAGCCCTTAACCCTAGCACACGTTCCTACGCCCAGCATTATTGTGCAGTAAAGTCGGTAGCCAGTTAGGCTGGTCACTAGCCGGACTGGCACTAACCGCTAGTACATGAAGAAGCAAGCCGATTGAACTTTGCTAGGTTTTACTGACAGTGGACGGGCAAGGCTGGTTCAATGCACTAAAATGTGAAGCATGGTTTTCACATTTTTGTACGCAAACTACATGTTACGGAACCAGTCAGATTTCAGCGGACCGTATTCGTCCATGAGAGCTGTTGACAGCTCAGGGCGTGGCTGTCGTCTCTGCGTGACCTGGTCATGACCGGTGGCCTCAGGAGGACCTGCCGATCCAAGAGCCGGCGCTGCTGGTCCGCAACGTGCGGACGGAGGAGATGCAGTACCTGATGGAGAAGCTGATCGCCATGACGATCCACCAGAGCTGCGTGGCCGCCCAGCACGAGACTTCCGCCAAGGAGACCGAGCTCAAGATGGAGCAGGTGAGGCCGGCGTGGTGCTGCGAGCGGTGGTGTGCCGTGTGACGTCACGGTCGTGACGACAACTCGCAGCCACACTGTTGTACAGGGTTTGTCGTTAAAGTGGCGCGTGTTTCAAATCGAGGCGGCATTGATCAGGTGGGGTGCGTACATAGTGGACTAGTGCAGCCATATTTCAGACGAGGGGTGAGTTGATCCTGTAAATAGCTGAAAGTAGGCAGACGTTAAGCCACTCGGCAAAAATCAAGCCATTCGCAGAAAAAGTTGTTCTGTGCTTGGTCTTCTTCAGAACTTAGAGATGCTCAGGTCATCCCGTTGAAGATAGAGTGTCTGAACACATGAAATCGTTTTGTCATGTATTTGGCAGGGTTGGAATTTCAGTCGGCTAATATTATATACTGCCGATTCCCAGTTTTTGCCGTCTTCAACCGATAAAAACCGGCACGGAATACCAAATCAGGTGAAGATAATTATGGGGAAAATATACTCTCAATGAGCTGAGGTTAATATAGATAAATTACAGCATGGAAATACAGGCTGCTGAGCATTTTAAAATTCACATTTTGTACGAAGTAGGAAAGCTTTATTACCACTCGCATCACGCAGAATGTCAGCAGATCTTCACGTGTATTTAGATGAGAAATGCACTACAATGTTGATCTAATGTGTCCTTTTTATCCTACGTCAACTATTATGTATGACCAGGTAAAATACTAGATGGTTTCCAATGCCTATTAATTTCATTGCAACATTTCCTCTTGAGCGTAATCCATTCGCAATATAATCAACGTGCTGCCAAGTTTTCTGTTGTATGGGCAGGGAATGCTAGAGAAGAGAGCATGATGACCGTAGATGGGAAAGCATTAATGCATTTAGCAACATCTACCTGGTCTGAGACTTAGCTGGAACTCATGTCGCCCATTGAATGCTATCAGCATGTCAGTGTGGGTGTGTTACATGAAATCATTGATTTGTTCTTGCTCAAATTTTGACGAACTTTCTCTAGATCTTCCCTCCAGAATTGGGCTTATTCGGGTATTCGAGCTGCACAATGTTACACCTTGTGCAGCACCATCTTGTTATCAATGTTATGTCAATTGTGAGCTAACAGGTAATATAAATTGAAGAACTAAGACGCTTCTTCCCCTCCATGGCCTGATTCCACTACCCTGATGTTTGCTTTTTTGGTGGACTGATCCGTGGCATCAGCAAGAGCTAAATATTATTGCGAATGAAAATAGATCATTCTTCTAAGTTCTTACTTTTTCCTGGCGACCAACTTAAAATAGCATAATGGGTAGGAACCAGGTGAATGTGCTTGAAGTGCGTAAGAGGGCAGAAAATAATATCTGCATTAGCTACTTACATGATTTTTCTACCACCTCTATTTTTGGTCCTCCGATTTTAGCCGGTTAAATCGGTGGCAGAATATATTTTGAGCCAGCTACTACCAACCGTGATATTTGGGCGTGTTCCGTGTCAGTCCACACTGACATGTGCCGTACTTGTGAGGGTAATGTGCGCCGTACTTGTGAGGGTAATGTGCACCGTACCTGTCTTGTACCGTCCCGGCAGCGTGCTTTTTACTGTGGCGTGAATGTTGGTTTTGTCGGTGTTTCCAGATGGAGCAGAACAGCTGTGTGCAGCAGCAGCTGCTGCAGCACCTCATGACAGAGGAGGGCGGCCTCGACCCCACCGTGCTGTCGCTCATCAGCGAGGCGGGCCGCTCGGCCAGCGACGAGTCGGCCGCCTCCGACCAGGAGCTGAGCGACGTGGCGGCGCCCTGGGCCACGGCTGCCGGCCGCGACAAGGCGCGCCGCAAGACCGCCACCACGCACGACTTGTTGTTCGCCAACGGCGGCGCGCCGGCGGCCGACGCGGCGCGAGCCGAGACGCGCTCACGCGGCGGCGGGGACGCCGAGTGTCGGCTGTCGATGCCGCCGCCGCCGCCGCCGCCGCCGCTCACCCGCTCGCTGAGCCACGTGATCTCGACCGGCGCCGTGCCCGCCAGGTACGGTGGTACGGACGCCGGCAGGGCGGTCATAGCCGGTGTTCCACAAACACACAATCGAGAAGGGGCCCATCCGTGGCGGGAGAAGTAATGACCAGCAAGCCTGGCTGCTGTCTACCGTGTGTTCGCGCCGCCTGCTCTGCTTTAGCTTGTGTACGTTCTTATGCGCCACCAATCCGTTAGTCACCATTTTTATGAAGTGAAGACACTCATGAAGTCTTCTCTGGCACAAAGATAAGCTCTATTTCATGGTGTCAAGGTTTCTGGTGTAACTTCTTGAATCCACGTATTATCTGCAGCCAGATGCATTACTACTGCTACCATAGCTCGCAGGCTGAGACGCATGGTCCCCGCCCACTAAGCTTGTGTACACCTACAAACCTAACAAGTAATTACGACAATCGTTTACCGTGGAGCTGACGAGCGTGAAGGCTGTGCTATATTTGCGCAAGTGTGCATGCACCGTGTTCTGCTTGTGTACGCTTTTGGCAGTGGGCGGCAGCAGCGCGCCTTGTCATGACGGTGGGCCTCACTACTGCCGGACCCTCCGACCCGTTCCTCCAGGGTGTGCCGGCACTGTCGCGCGTGTGACTGGGTCGCGATCCAAGACACGCAGATGCCAGGCCTTGGATGCTCGTTTGTCTGCGTGTGCCTGCCAGTTATCGTGTGCACTAGTGTAGCCAGGAGCCAGGGTGATCAGAGGTCAATACCCCCCCCCCATCCCTTCTCCCCCAGTTGGCAGGAAGATGTTACTTTCCATGCTAATCTTCGGGCTGTCAAATGGAAAATGATGAAGTACACTTACCACCTTGTTCGATTCGCCGTCCCCACCCCCGCTAGGAAAACCCTGGCTGCATTGGTGTTCGTTTTTCGCCAGTCGTGTGTGTGTGTGCCCATGCTTGGGCGTGCTAGTTGTTGGGGTGAGTTAAGCTCGGTGGGCCGCGATTCTAGTTCGGCTCGCTGCCGCAGGGCGTCGCTGCGCGCCGACCCGCGCCCCTCGCCGCTGCCCGGCCGCCGAACGTACAAGGAGGCTCTCTCCCCTCGACTCGCCAGACGCAATGTTAACATTACTAACAACAACCTTCGCACGTGAGTAGCGCCTGCTAACCGCGGACTGCGCAGTCAGCTGACAGTGCCAGTCAGCTGACCACGGCTGACTTAACCGCTCACGCTGACACGCACGCTGGTGTTGTCCTGTGGCTGCGTATGGGGCATGTGCAGTGTCCGTTCTTAGATGGAACCATGCGTTGAGGCCTGGTGTAAAATATTAGCTTGCAGTTCCATCTGAAAAGACGAGCTGAAAGAAATACGGCAGGACGCTGATGTAATGTTCATGCGGATTTGCATTGCCTTCCCAATGATATTTGTAAAATCACTTCGAATTACCGCCACCTAACGCCCAGGCCGTATCGCGCTACCGCTCAACAGCATCTCACAACCGCTCTCTCCTACAATCCGGACAGTGTCCACTCACTCCCGCCGGCGGCCCGGACAGTCTCACCCGCTCCTGTCGGCATCCCGGACAGTCTCCCACTCGCTCCCGCCGGCAGCCCGGACAGTGTCTCACCCGCTCCTGTCGGCAGCCCGGACAGTGTCTCACCCGCTCCCGTCGGAAGCCTGGATAGTCTCACCCGCTCCTGTCGGCAGCCTGGATAGTCTCCCACCCGCTGCCACCGGCAACCCGGACAGTGTCCACTCACTCCCGCCGGCGGCCCGGACAGTCTCACCCCATCCCGTCAGCAGTCCGGACAGTCTCTCCCACCCGCTGCCACCGGCAGCCCGGACAGTGTCTCACAGCCGCTCCCGCTGGCAGCCCGGACAGTGTCTCACAACCGCTCCCGCTGGCAGCCCGGACAGTGTCTCACAACCGCTCCCGCTGGCAGCCCGGACAGGGTCTCACACCCGCTCCCGCTGGCAGCCCGGACAGTGTCTCACCCGCTCCCGCTGGCAGCCCGGACAGTGTCTCACAACCGCTCCCGCTGGCAGCCCGGACAGTCTCTCCCACCCGCTGCCACCGGCAGCCCGGACAGTGTCTCACAACCGCTCCCGCTGGCAGCCCGGACAGTGTCTCACATCCGCTCCCGCTGGCAGCCCGGACAGTGTCTCACAACCGCTCCCGCTGGCAGCCCGGACAGGGTCTCACACCCGCTCCCGCTGGCAGCCCGGACAGTGTCTCACCCGCTCCCGCTGGCAGCCCGGACAGTGTCTCACAACCGCTCCCGCTGGTAGCCCGGACAGTGTCTCACAACCGCTCCCGCTGGCAGCCCGGACAGTGTCTCACATCCGCTCCCGCTGGCAGCCCGGACAGTGTCTCACATCCGCTCCCGCTGGCAGCCCGGACAGTGTCTCACAACCGCTCCCGCTGGCAGCCCGGACAGTGTCTCACAACCGCTCCCGCTGGCAGCCCGGACAGTGTCTCACATCCGCTCCCGCTGGCAGCCCGGACAGTGTATCACACCGCTCCCGCTGGCAGCCGGGTGTCTCACAACCGCTCCGCTGGCAGCCCGGAAGTGTTCCCTCCGCTGGCAGCCCGGACAGTGTCTCACAACCGCTCCCGCTGGCAGCCCGGACAGGGTCTCACACCCGCTCCCGCTGGCAGCCCGGACAGTGTCTCACATCCGCTCCCGCTGGCAGCCCGGACAGGGTCTCACACCCGCTCCCGCTGGCAGCCCGGACAGTGTCTCACCCGCTCCCGCTGGCAGCCCGGACAGTGTCTCACAACCGCTCCCGCTGGCAGCCCGGACAGTGTCTCACAACCGCTCCCGCTGGCAGCCCGGACAGTGTCTCACATCCGCTCCCGCTGGCAGCCCGGACAGTCTCCCGGACTTGACGCCGCCCGGCTCGCCGCTCTCCTACCGACGCCAAACGTCACGTGAAGAGAACGTGTTCAGTCGGCTGACGTCGACAGTGGGTCAGCAGGAGGAGCTGCCCGATGCGGGCATCATCACACCCTACCAGGGCCGGCTGTCGCGCGCGCCGCTCATCTGCACCCACGTGGCCGAGGGACATGCCAAGGCCGTGCTCTCCGTGTGTGCCACCAACGACATGCTCTTCTCCGGGTCGAAAGGTGTGCTTGGGCTCCCCTTTGGCCCCAGAGACGTCTTAATGTGTCGTATGCATTACGTTCGATGTGTATAATGTCAATATATATCATGTCAATGTCAATGATGCTCATTGTATAAGCTAGATGGCGAGAATTGGAATAATAGCGCCGCCACAATTTTATCCAAACAAATGCGTGTCCTAATTTATTTTGTTACCGTTTCCTGCCTAAGGAGTTAGTTTATTACATTGTGTTGTTATCTTAGCAGAACATATAAAATTATATCGGTAACAATGGTTTCGATGCTATCGTCCGTGCACAGCTCATCGTCGTATACTATTATATTTTCACAATTTGTATTACACTTTGTCCACAAATATGCATGTTCCGTTATAACCTGGTAGTCGGAAGGTCCTACATTCCGAATCACCAATGGGAGCGAAGGACAGACGGCTTTCGGCTGCCAGGCTTATCCTTTGACTTTGAGTCCCGTTAGCAGACCGTGTGATGATGTGTGGGACCGATGCTTGGGCCACCAGGTGCAGTCTGACACTGTGTCCCCGGTTGCAGATCGGACGGTGAAGGTGTGGGACCTGGGATCGGGTCGTCAGGTACAGTCTCTGGCAGGGCACCCAAATAACGTGGTGTGTGTACGCTACTGCGAGGTAGCTCGGCTGGTCTTCAGCGTATCGTCCGCATTCGTCAAGGTGTGGGATCTCAGGGAAAGCCCGGCCAAATGCGTGAAAACACTCAGGTGAGATGCACGTGTGGCTAGATTATCGTCTCTGTAATTATGTGCATTTAATTAGTTGATTTTCTATTTAAGGTGTTCTATCTTCGATGCTGTATGTGTCTGTGCTTCCATGTTATTATCTTCCTTAGATGTGGGCCTTGAGATCTTGTGATAGGAATCGGGCAGGGATTATTGGTAAGGGTCGATTTTGTTCATCGAAGTTCGAACGCAATTTTTGTGACGCCATGTGTGGCCACTCCAAGTGCGCGGCTAGGGACAGGATGAGGGGGCCGCGGTAGTTCAGTTGGTAGAGCGGCGGACTCATGATCGCGAGATTGTGGGTTCGAATCTCGCAACCGACTGCATTACCGAGTCCACCCGCGACCAATTGGCGTGAGAGGTTGGCGACGCTATATGACCTAGCGGTTGAATGCGTCGTAAAAGAACCCAAGCCCCCCCGGCTAGAGACATGCGACCACGCGAGATTCTGTGCGTAGGTGTGTCCTGTGTTACTCTGTGTATCATCTGACGACCTGGCAACCTGTCTGAAGCAACCCACTTATCGCCTGACACAGGGAACAGATGTAGGCCGTCTCGTGCGGTCAGAGCACTGCGTCTCTATTTGACGTCATATATGATTTGAGCTCCGAAACAGTTTCTGCACCACAGCTTATGTCCGACTCGTGGCTCGATATCGTTGACCTGACCTGACCTATGTATATGACCTGTCGTATAACTTGTGACCAGCAGCTCTTCGGGTTTCACTCCGTACTCGGCACCTGTGTGTGTGTGACCAGCTGACCTGTAGCCGGCGGCTGACCTGGTCTGACTGCCAGCTCGGTGCCGACGTGACCTGACTTGTGACCCGTGTGACCGGACAGCTCGTCAGGCCTCACGTCTACCTCGATACCGTTGTCGACGCCATCACGCACGCTGCAGATGCCCACTGGCGAGGCGCAGATAAACGACGTGTGCTTGAACGCCAGCGGCCGCGCCTTGTACACCGCCTCACTCAGCACTGTCCGCATGTGGGACCTCAGGAAGTGAGTATTGCATCGTGTTGCACCTCAGGAGGGGAGTATTGTCAGCAAGTGGGACCTCAGGAAGTGAGTATTGCATCGTGTTGCACCTCAGGAGGGGAGTATTGTCAGCATGTGGGACCTCAGGAAGTGAGTATTGCATCGTGTTGCACCTCAGGAGGGGAGTATTGTCAGCATGTGGGACCTCAGGAAGTGAGTATTGTATCGTGTTGCACCTCAGGAGGGGAGTATTGTCAGCATGTGGGACCTCAGGAAGTGAGTATTGCATCGTGTTGCACCTCAGGAGGGGAGTATTGTTAGCATGTGGGACCTCAGGAAGTGAGTATTGCATCGTGTTGCACCTCAGGAGGGGAGTATTGTCAGCATGTGGGACCTCATGAAGTGAGTATTACATAGTGTTGCACCTCAGGAATGGAGTATTGCCAGCATGTGGGACCTCAGGAAGTGAGTATTACATCCTGTTGCACCTCAGGAAGGGAGTATTGTCAGCATGTGGGACCTCGTGAAGTGAGTATTGCATAGTGTTGCACCTCAGGAAGGGAGTATTGTCAGCATGTGGGACCTCGAGAAGTGAGTGGTCAGCATGTGGGACCTCAGGAAGTGAGATTTGTCCCCGGGGGGGGATTAAGGGGGAAAAAGGGTATTACATAGTGTTGCACCTCAGGAAGGGAGTATTGTCAGCATGTGGGACCTCAGGAAGTGAGTATTACATCGTGTTGCACCTCAGGAAGTGAGTGTTGTCAGCATGTGGGACCTCAAGAAGTGAGTGTTGTCAGCGTGTGAGATATCAGGAAGTGAATGTTGCCAGCATGTGGGAACCCAGGAAGTGAGTGTTGGCAGCGTGTAGGATATCAGGAAGTGAGTGGTGTCAGCGTATGGGACCTGAGGGAGCGAGCATTGCCAGTGTATGAGACCCCAGAATGGAGTATTGTCAGGTATTTGTCTTTTATGTCCACTTAAATTTAGAAATTATGGGACTTGTATCAGATGCAGGATCTGTGGAGGTATATGCTATCGCCGTGCATGCTTTCAGAATTCAATGATGTTTGGAAATGAGACTTAGGGAAGTTATAGCGTCACCGCGAGACGCCTGGAAATGAAACCTAGGGAAGTTGTAGGGTTATGCGATGAGACCTGGAGATATGGATTGAGCCATTTTCTAAGATAAAAAATTTGATTCCTGTTCGTTACTCGGGTTTCACGACTTGACGGTTAGCACGGAAGCATGGCTCAGAAATGGAGCAAAACTGCTGCAGTTCCTGTATTTCTGTTCGTGTATTCATGCTGCAGAGTACTCATGTTTGCATTCACGACCGGTTTTTTCATGGTTATTTGCCATCCCGTGGTCTCGTTGTGCATGTCTTGTACCTAGCCACTCTCCAGGGTTTTCCGGGGACCCTCGCCAAGAATAGTAATTATTTGCTCTGCGGACTGCTAGCGGATGCCATCGTGTGCATTCGTGTTCCAGGGTCAGGAGGTTCCACTCGATAAGTATGCTTAGCGGGTGTCTGTCCGTGCTCCAGGGGTGACTAGCCCTCGCCGCCAGGTTTCACTCGATGGGTAAGCTGAGCTGGTGTATGTCCATTATCCAGGGGTGACCAGCCCTCGCCGTCAGGTTCCACTCGGTGGGTAAGCTGAGTGGCGGCCACCAGGCGGCCATCATGTGTCTGGCGGTGGACCGGCGGTGCGGCGCCGACCTCCTGCTCACCGGCTCCAAGGACCACTGCATCAAGGGCTTCGAGGTGCCCGACGACACCAACGGCATCGTGCAGCCCAGCCTGAGCCTGTCGCCGCCGCACTACGACGGCATCCAGTGTCTGGTGGTGGCCGGCGGCTCACTCTTCTCCGGCTCCCGGGACGCCTCCATCAAACAGTGGGACCTCGAGAGGCGCACGCTGCTGCAGGTATGACATCACTCGTGGTGTGTTGGGGGGGGGGGGGGTGATGTGTGGATGATAGCGTGGGTATGCCGTGGCTGGGAAAGGAGCGCGACGGCTGGGTAATCACTACGAGGGCAGTGGGTTGCCGTGGCCATTGTTCGATGCTTAATTGTTGGAGGCAGGCAGCTCTGAGACTCGTCTATTGTGTTGCGAGATAGGAATGGGCCATCACCAGCATTACGATGCATCGGTGTTGTCATTGCTGGTAGTGGGTGAGTGCAGGATCTGAGACATTTGATACTGCAGGTCAGTATAGAGTTAGTTATTTGGACTTTCGGGCACATCTACTGCATCGGTCATGTGTCGCCCGTAATAATGCTAGTTATTTACATGTCGATCATCGCATATTCCAGCAAACTATGTAGAATTGTACAATAATGGTAAATATACCAAATAGGTCATAATAGAGAACAAACATGGAACTTCTGTACCGTGGTGCGTGCTACCACAGAGCATGAGCGGGAGCTCGATGTGGGACACGTGAGTGGACTGGTGGTGGGTGCTGGTAGAATGAGGTATGCGATATGGTGTGTGAAATGTCCTGAACGCTGCCCGGAGCTGACGACGCGCCGCCGCAGAGCGTGAGCAACGCGCACCGCGACTGGATCTGCGGCATGAGTCTGGCGCCCGGCGGCCAGGCGCTGCTCTCCGGCTGTCGCAACGGCGTCGTCAAGCTGTGGGGCGTCGACGCCTGCCAGAGCCTGGGCGAGCTGAAGGCGCACAACAGCCAGATCAACGCCATCACGGCCAACCAGAGTCACGTCTTCACCGCGTCAAAGTGAGTCGCAGGCTCGTGTGCCGGTCCGAGTCACCTATTCGTTGCGTAGGAGGGACGCTTGGTCAGTCTGTCGAGTTCGAAACACGCCGCCGAGCCATGCCGTGTGCATTGTAATGGGAAACATGTCACCCGGCGGCACTTGGCTATCCCATTGTAATGGGAAACATGTCACCCGGCGGCACTTGGCTATCCCATTGTAATGGGAAACATGTCACCCGGCGGCACTTGGCTATCCCATTGTAATGGGAAACATGTCACCCGGCGGCACTTGGCTATCCCATTGTAATGGGAAACATGTCACCCGGCGGCACTTGGCTATCCCATTGTAATGGGAAACATGTCACCCGGCGGCACTTGGCTATCCCATTGTAATGGGAAACATGTCACCCGGCGGCACTTGGCTATCCCATTGTAATGGGAAACATGTCACCCGGCGGCACTTGGCTATCCCATTGTAATGGGAAACATGTCACCCGGCGGCACTTGGCTATCCCATTGTAATGGGAAACATGTCACCCGGCGGCACTTGGCTATCCCATTGTAATGGGAAACATGTCACCCGGCGGCACTTGGCTATCCCATTGTAATGGGAAACATGTCACCCGGCGGCACTTGGCTATCCCATTGTAATGGGAAACATGTCACCCGGCGGCACTTGGCTATCCCATTGTAATGGGAAACATGTCACCCGGCGGCACTTGGCTATCCTGTCAAAGGCGATAGTCGTTACAAGTAAGCCGCTTCGTTGGTTCAGGTGAGTCGGATACACGGGTTGCTGCGAAGTGAAAACAGCTCCCTAACGTGTACAATGCCGCAGCACACGTGTCAGCTTTAAATAGTTGCCCAACAATTCTACGTCCGATGAATTTGAACAAAACTTTATTTTGAAAAAACTTGAGACGCGCATGCTGGCAGAGTCCAATGTAAAAGCATGTAGCTATTGGAGCGACTTGCTGAACATTTCTTGGACTCCAGCCCCTCCGAGTATATACGAAATTTCGTCTATTGTGGTGCCAGGTAATTTTGGAGTGCAGATCAGTGCAGTCAGCTTTACCTGATACGCAGCATGTTTGTGTTAAATCGCGACTACAACAATCCCCGAAATACAGCTGTTTCAGACACTCTTATGATAGACATCGGAAGCCATTTTGTTACAATAGCGTTCGATGCAGCTCTGAAATGGCCGCTAATTAATGAGCATTCCTTCCCGAACTGGTGCTGGGGTCGGCCCATACCGTAGCGTCGGCACTGGGGTGACTGACCTACTGACCCCGCGCTCACCCTGTTCACAGCTGCGGCAACGTTAAGATATGGCGGCTGCCTGGTCCGGCGCTGCCCGTCCATCTGAACCCGGCCATGACCCAGTCCACGGGCCGGGTGTTCTCCCTGCCCATGTAGCCCGACCCGCTCCCCCGGCTGCTCACACTAGCCGTCCTCCTGGCGATCACGCTGGCACTCACAGCTTACGGCACGCTCGCTGTGTGGCGCCACTGCGCCACCCTGTTCCCGTCCCGCCCATCCTAGTTGCGGTCGTTGGTCATTGCACCTGTTTTGTCGAGCTCTTGCACGTTTTGTTTTGCTGGTATTTCCATTCTCGCAGGTTGTGCGGTAGCTTACAAGTGTTGGTTTGTATTGCATGCTTGATATTGTGGCTGCGACAGCCAGCGAGGTACATCGTGGTCTCCGCGGTGCTTTTGACGGATGGCTGGCTCTTTCTGACTTCGTGTACGGCCCACCGAACGTATTCGATTCGGACAATAACTGCACAGAAGGTCCCGTTCACCAGTTCACTTGCGATAGGTACAATTTCTACTATCTCAAGTCTTTTTGGGGTGATCTGGAAACAATTCTCATTTCGGCGACCATCTGTGCTAGAGGTGACTCAGGGAAATATTGCGACCGTAGTTTCTGACTGGGGATGTTTTTGTTGTGCAGTTCTGTATATTCACGCCACTGTCGCCTGCCCACAGTTCGGTGGAGCATGTGCCCAGGGTCAGAAAAACACACTGTTCCTTGATTTTTGTCATCAAGAACATTATCCTCTCATTTTTTCTCATTTGGATGTTGGATGGTGCTGTTTGACAATGAGCCGCTCAGTGATAAAGTGCTTAAGATGCACTGAAAAGTGCAAGCTGATATTCTGATGCCACAGGTTTGAAGAAAAATGGCCTCGCCGTATTCGATCATCCAAACTTTTTCCTCTCATTCAGGATCGCAAAGTGCAAACCCAACCCTGCATGTGCTGCGACTGGTCTTCCGAGCATGGTCGCTACCCCGTCCCCGCCTGCCCTGGTCGCCCGTTTGTTTCGTGTTTGCTGCCGCCGCACCAGTTTGTCTTGCCAATCCGGTTTGTTTGTTCGTCACGCGTGCCCATTGGTTTGTAGTAGGGCCACCACGGCTGCTTTACCGTAACGCGCCCGCTCCACACCCTGCAGCGATCACACAGTCGGCCTGTGGCGGCTGCGCAACAACCTCGACTCGGACGGCGACTTGTGACGCCTCGCCGCCGCTGCCGCTGCCGCTGCCAGCCGGACCACGGGAGCGGATCTCCGGAGCCAGTGGTGCCAGACTTCGACAAGTGCCCTCGGCACACTTTTCTCGACGTGTGAAAAGTCAAGGCGATATAAGTGGAGTGAATGCGCCCAGCGCCCATATCGACCGCGACAAGACACTGACTAGAGGGGGCTGTGAGGGAGTTGGGCGATAAATGTGGACTGGATAGTAGGCGAGTGACTTACTTCTGCGATGTTGCCCGTGCTGTGCAGTACGGCACGACACATTCCATTTTGTTGAGCCGTTTTATCGTTTCCCGTTCGCGTATTCGGAAATAAACTGTTTCATACGATCACCGATGGTTCCGCTCTCCTCCAATGTATTGCCAGCGCATTACATTTCGTACTTAAACGATTATTCACAATGGAAATGAACGAACAAAATATATTGACTCCATGCCCATCACAACGAGATCAAACAACTTAATTTGAATTCCAGTGCTACCATTTCCTCGATTGAGGAGCAGGGAGCACCCATGTCGCGGAAAATGTTCGCAGAGACATACACCATGAGCAGTGCTGTGCAGAGCGAGTGATGGCACCAACAATGGCGTACCGCGAGAAAGTGGTTGCCACAACACCTGAAACTGACTAGAAACGGTTCCCCACAGCCAGACATAATCCAACCCCGTGAAAGACCGCTTTGGACGGACTCGGCTTCAGTGATTCAACTAATCGCACAACTGGGAGCGTTAAAAGCACAAGGTGCGGAACAGCTCGATCTACTTCTAATGGCAACATTGCGCTAAACACGATTTAGAGCAACAACAATAAACAATCATACCCACCCTGCCTATCGGCCAACAGTATTTGATTTCACAGTTGCGATTGAGGCAGGTCTGATTGATGGTTCTGACCGGACTACATAGCCCAGATTGCACAGTCATGGCGGTTGCTATTGGGGAGTCCATGTCCATCGTCCCAATGGGCCACCGTCGTTCAGCCCCACGGGAGTCGACGTTTTTATCCCAGAGCAAGGTAGCCAAGTGACCGGGCACACCACGGACGGTCGCCGGCGGTGTTGGGTGCCCCCATGACCGTCGGTGACGTCATCTCTTTTGGCTGGGTGACGTCAGAGTTTCCAGCGCGGCCCGGTGCTGCTCGCCGCATCCACTCTCGGCCGGGCGGCACGCAACGCTGTCGAACAGACGGATCGCGACGAGTGGACACTCGGCGCTCCCGACGGAGACTCTGTCGGCACACGGAAAACGGGCATCACATCTGAACCAGCAGCTGCCTCTGCTGCCAAATCTACAGATAGCTGTGTAAAAATAGTGGCTGTTGAAAAAAAAAACCTCTTACACGCCAGCATTGAAGTGAGATAAACATTAAAGTTGTCTAAAACTGTGTGTGTGTGTGTGTGTGTGTGTGTGTGTGTGTGTGTGTGTGTGTGTGTGTGTGTGTATGTATGTATGTATGTATGTATGTATGTATGTATGTATGTATGTATGTATGTATGTATGTATGTATGTATGTATGCATGTATGTGTATATATATATTTTTATATATATAATCGAAACGACGTCCAGCCGGAGATCCTCAGTTAGTGACCTAGTGATCAACACTGATGAGTGTCGTCTCCAAAGGGACTGACCAGCGTTGACGGAGAACTCTTCCAAAGCTGTGCTTAGCGCCTCTAAATCTGGTGCTGTAAAGCGCTCCTTGTCCCCAGAAGTTAGCAGACCATATGGAAACTTCTTGCGCGCCATCTGTGGACACCAATCAACACTGGGATATTGTTCCGCCTAAGTAACCCAATTCCCGTCGCAAACGCACACCCCAAGGCAAGACTAGGCGTGAGCCAACAGTGTTTTATCTCAGGAACATCATCACGACGGAAAGGAACATCATCACGCCAACAGTCTCAGAAACATTACCAGTACACGAAGTATGTAAGCACCAACCTGCGACCAAAGGAGTACAGTCATGAGTAACAACATGGACATGCTGGCCATCAATGCATCACCTCAGGAACAGTACGCAAGGGATGTGGGCACCAGTCACCATCTCCATAACACACCGGAACAAGTCGGACGCTTTGACCGTCTTGTGATGGCCGTTATGACGAACACGAAATAAGCCAGAGCGGGGGCAATGTTTTCGTTGGTTGCCTGGGCAGTGCACCAAACACGCTGGTGCGAATACCTGCACCGGCGAAATGTGCCGCCAAACTGGCATCGCACCCCCAGTGAGAAGACACGACAGACAAACACTGCACTCGACAACTCCTGGTCGCCACCCTACTTCCATTCCTCCGTTCGGTTATGGCAACGAATCGTGGTCGAGAAACTGGGCCGTTCACACCCTTTCACCGTCACCACCCACCCTCAGACCACCGCTCAGGATGAAGACGTTGTCGTAGCCGCGCTGCGCCAGCGTGGTGGCGCACTTCTGCGCCAGCAGCTCGTCCTCGTCGCAGACGACCACCACCGTGTGCGCGTGCCTCTTGTAGCACCACATCTCGGCCGTCTCGTAGTTCATGGTGCGCGCCAGCCGGGCGGCCGGGTAGTGGCGCGCCGTCACCATGTGGTCGCGCGCGAACGCCTCCGGCTCGCGCACGTCCAGCAGCAGGTACGGCTGGTCGTCGACGGACGGCGGCGGCGGCGGCGGCGCTGGTGCGTCTCCGGCCGATAGCGTCAGCTCGCCTGTACCCTGCACCAAGCTGGCCGACAGAGGGCGGCCGTGTCACGACTATCCGACAGCGGGTGGCGGTCTGAGGGAGGGGGGGGGCGTCTGACAGGGCGGCCATGGCACGATCATCCAACAGAGGCTGGTGGCGGTCTGAGGGAGGGCGTCCGACAGAGGGCGGCCGTGTCACGACTATCCGACAGCGGGTGGCGGTCTGAGGGGAGGGGAGGGGCGTCTGACAGGGCGGCCATGGCACGATCATCCAACAGAGGCTGGTGGCGGTCTGAGGGAGGGCGTCCGACAGAGGGCGGCCGTGTCACGACTATCCGACAGCGGGTGGCGGTCTGAGGGAGGGGGGCGTCTGACAGGGCGACCATGGCACGATCATCCAACAGAGGCTGGTGGCGGTCTGAGGGAGGGCGTCCGACAGAGGGCGGCCGTGTCACGACTATCCGACAACGGGTGGCGGTCTGAGGGAGGGGGGCGTCTGACAGGGCGGCCATGGCACGATCATCCAACAGAGGCTGGTGGCGGTCTGAGGAGGGCGTCCGACAGAGGGCGGCCGTGTCACGACTATCCGACAACGGGTGGCGGTCTGAGGGAGGGGGGCGTCTGACAGGGCGGCCATGGCACGATCATCCAACAGAGGCTGGTGGCGGTCTGAGGGAGGGCGTCCGACAGAGGGCGGCCGTGTCACGACTATCCGACAGCGGGTGGCGGTCTGAGGGAGGGGGGCGTCTGACAGGGCGGCCATGGCACGATCATCCAACAGAGGCTGGTGGCGGTCTGAGGGAGGGCGTCCGACAGAGGGCGGCCGTGTCACGACTATCCGACAGCGGGCTGTGGCGGTCTGAGGGGGGATACTGCCATGGTACGCAATCCGACAGCGGGTGGCGACGGTCTGAGGGCGGTTGAGGGAAGTAGTACGACAGAGGGCGGCCGTATCATGACTATCCGACAGCGACTGGCGGTCTGAGGGAGGGCTGCCGTATGACGACTGTCAGACAGCGGCTGGCGGTCCTAGGGAGGGCGGGCGTATCACGACTGTCAGACAGCGGCTGGCGGTCTGAGGGAGGGCGGCCGTATCACGACTGCCAGACAGCGGCCGGCGGTCTGAGGGAGGGCGGCCGCATCACGACTGAAGAAGAAGAACATTGGGTTCTTTACGACGCATTCAACCGCTAGGTCATCTAGGTCGCCAACCTCTCACGCCGATTGGTCGCGGGTGGACTCGGTAAATGCCGTCGGTTGTGAGATTCGAACCCACAATCTTGCGATAAAGAGTCCGACGCTCTACCAACTGAGCTATCGCGGCCCCCGGATCACGACTGTCAGACAGCGGCTGGGGGTCTGGGGAGGGCAGCCGTATCACGACTGTCAGACAGCGGCTGGCGGTCTGAGGGAGGGCAGCCGTATACGACTGTCGACAGCGGCCGGCGGTCTGATGGAGGGCGGCCGTATCACGACTGTCAGACAGCGGCTGGGGGTCTGATGGAGGGCGGCCGTATCACGACTGTCAGACAGCGGCCGGCGGTCTGATGGAGGGCGGCCGTATCACGACTGTCAGACAGCGGCCGGCGGTCTGATGGAGGGCGGCCGTATCACGACTGTCAGACAGCGGCTGGCGGTCTGATGGAGGGCAGCCGTATCACGACTGTCAGACAGCGGCCGGCGGTCTGATGGAGGGCGGCCGTATACGACTGTCAGACAGCGGCCGGCGGTCTGATGGAGGGCGGCCGTATCACGACTGTCAGACAGCGGCTGGCGGTCTGATGGAGGGCAGCCGTATCACGACGTCGACAGCGGCTGGCGGTCTGAGGAGGGCAGCCGTATCGACTGTCAGACAGCGGCCGGCGGTCGATGGAGGGCGGCCGTATCACGACTGTCAGACAGCGACTGGCGGTCCGAGGGAGGTGGTCCGACAGAGAGCAGCTGCGCTACATGTATGATTATCGTATCGACTGCCTATCTAACGGAGGGCGGTGAATGCTTGACGGGGTATCAGACAGAGGGTTACCACGGTGCTACTGAGTACCCGTGAGAGGGAAGTGAAGATTTGACGGGACATCCAACAGAGGGCGGTGAGGATGTGACAGAGTATCTCGCAGATGGCGGTACCGGTGTAGGGTGTCTGACAACAGGATGGAGAAGGTATGACTGGGGTGGGTCCGACACAGGACGGTAAAGATATGGAGGTGGGGGTGGGGTCCGACTCGGTCCGTATCCATCGGCAGGATACACACAAACAGACATCGGTATGCTCTGAGTATGCACGAATACAGCGCGCCGGTGACGGCCTGGACATGCTCGACTAATTCGCAAACGTCTGATGTACTTCAATAGAAAACATTCCGTGGTGCCGCACGTACAGCCGGTGGCCAATGGCTAGCTCGTGGCCTTATGACGCCCAAGCGCCAGCAATATCACACAAAGGGTTGAGCCCTTCTGCCAGACCCCACACACACTCCGTGATGTACTCATTCCTCCGCCGGTCAGCTGATTACTTCATCGGAGTCGGCAGCTGCCACTGCCGGGACAGAGCGGGAGGGTACCCCTGCAGGTCGGCGGTCGAGACAGGAGGGAGGGCATTACCTCTGAAGGTCGGTGGCCGACTTCTGGTCGGCTGGGGGGTGGCCGTGGTTCGCCGTCGGCTGACAAGTGCGCGGTCCGTGATTGTGGGGAGGGCCTACCTCTGAAGGTCGGTGGTCGGCTTGTGGTCGGCTGCAGCGGCCGGCGACTGCTGCTTGTCGGCCGACTCCAGCTGAAGCCGTGCCACCTCCACCATCAGGGTGACCAGCGTGCCCACCTTGATGCGCCGAAACAGCTCGTCCGGCCGCACGTGGTAGTACTGCCGGATCAGGTCTAGCGCCTCCTGACGCTTACGCACGTTTGGCCCTGCCAACGATCGGCGACCAGTCTGTTAATTGGTTCAGCCCGGCGGCGAGGACTGCTGCAGCATCGCTGGATTCATATTGCCAGAGTGATTGAATGATTATAAATGAAAACTGGGTTTGATTTCAATCAATCCATTATATTCCAACACATTGACCGAACATGGTCGTCAGTGAATATTATCTTAAATTAACGTAAGCACAAAGAAAGCATACCTTCAGACGAGTTTTCAATTCCGATGCATTGCATATCAAGTGAACGTCAATTTTTTTTTTCTGTTTTGAGGTAGTGTTCCTCGAATACTGATCGAAATGTTGGCATGCAACTGGTTGATGAAATATAAGTATAACATTAATAATATTAAGTACCAGACTCAGGCCGTCGCACCAGGTGTCTCCAGTCTAGTGGCGAGCACTACCACATTGCCAAATCCGGCACCAGTGCTTTGGCAGGGCCCCATCAATTGGCGAGCAGTCTCGTACGACCCAAATACCCGGAGAGCACTCGATAATTGAGTTGTTGGAGGTTAGTCACAATTTCGGAGAAAGCCGACGGTAATTCCCCAGGTGATCTCAGCCCATGATCTGGCACGGTCGCCCACTGAACAGTCGCCTACCGACGCTCACCTAGTGAACAGTCGCCCAACGACGCTCGCCGCGGAACAAAGAACATCAGCCCTATGGTACTTCAATGGGCGAAACACGACTTGCCCGCCCACACAAAGAAAAAGCCTTCAGCGATTTCTGCATCCAATTACCAGCTATACCTTTGGCGTTTCTCACCAGGGTCATTGGTTGCCACAGGGATCCCATCTTATTCAACAACACATTCTGTTTTCAGGTCGAAGGAACTGCACAGAACTGGACGAGAAGACGAACTATTTTCCAGGCGCATTGCTCCCATGCAATACAATACGAGAACGTGAATGCCATAGTTTGGTTATATACATCATAGTATGTATGTTCATGCACATCGGGCACAAACACAGTCAGCTGGCATGCCTCCCTGTACAACCCATTTGCCAAAGCACTGGTCTACAACGGCCTCTCCGTCCTAGCAAGGCAGGGTCCGAGTCACTACTCACTACAGGAACAGGGTAAGTATGCACTGTCCCGTCCTAGCAAGGCAGGGTTCGAGTCGCTACAGGAACAGTATACGTATGCAGTGTCCCGTCCTAGCAAGGCAGGGTTCGAATTGCTACCCGAACAGTATACGTATGCATTGTCCCGTCCTAGCAAGGCAGGGTTCGAGTCGCTACAGGAACAGTATACGTATGCAGCGCATCGACATATTAGGTACAGGCAAATCGGAACGGAGCCCCAAATGATACCTACCAACGCAATAACACTTTCAGTTAAGAACAGGTAACCTCATCACCAAATGCCAGTTTCTACCAAATTTAATAGATACCCGGATAAGACTTCTTGTGTGTTTTAGGACAGTGTTAAATTATTCGTGAAATAGGGTGGAATATACCACTATTGAACACTCGGTCGACATCCTTCTCCAAGAAGTATCGACATCCTGCTTCTTGATGCGTGCTTATGAAGTCTTCATGTCTCCTTTCTAACAGTATCTCGCTTATAAGTATCATATCCATGCTCTCGATAAGGAATGGTAATACACGAATATTTCGCAACGCAATTTCAGGTAGAGGGGTTATCTATAATGTGATATGGCAAACACTGCCAGTTTATAGCATAGGATTATTATCCCTGTCCCGAATATAGCTCTTCCGAATTATGAATCTCAAAACAAATAATAAAGGTGCAGTTATAAGTACCTACACTATTGGCTCAAATTTGAGTCCGAAAGACATCAAAAGCATTTTAAATGACACTAATTCTATGGCAAATTTCTACATCCTACTGTGCTCGTTTCGACATCTCACACCTAACGAAAAACCATTATTTTAACTCTGTTTTATGATATACTTGTATGACTACAATTTGCACACGAAAATGTATGAGATTATTATAAACGGTATATAGACGTACTTAAACGTAATATAGAGGGCAAGGGGAAAATGTTAAAGTAGGGAAGGGAGGAGTAAAGTAAATTTCCAACTACGCTTCATGAAAGATGTTGATCGACAGGGAGGACGGCGGTGCCTGCTAATCACGCCGCTCACGCTCAGCACACTATCAGACTCGGTAGAGTACAAATACCTCCCCTTCCCAGCAGTTTCACCGTCAACTGTCGCTTACCCTATAACCCTGCCGCACTATGCCCGAACTCTATGCACTATGCCGCACTATGCCCGAACAGATTTCGCACGCGGAATTGGGAACCTTGCCCCCTCAAAACCACATCGGAACTCGAGTCTCAGAAGATAGCCAAGGCTTTATATCCTAAACAAAGATTACTTACTCAAAACATTTCTAGTAAAAAGTTAGTTCTGCCGCGTCTTGACCGAATAGGTTATCAATATACCTGTTCCAGGTACATATTTATCAGCTTTGTGAAAGTACTCCAATTTTACACTTTTTGGTTATCAAGTTTCGTGGACGTCAAATACCCGATTATCTTAGCAAATACACTTTACGGTTCTGAAATACCGTTTCGGTCATGGGCGCTATATAACCTGTGCAGTCGATGCGCCCCTAAACTACAATAATAAATAACTAAATACCGTTTCGGTCATGAATAATCAAGGGGCGGGCTTTGACTGTTGCACAAAATATCGACCTCCCGCTAGTATCCAAATAGGGCCGACCGACGCCAATGCATGTTCACAAATTGCCGTTCTCGTCGCGGTCTGAAAAAACTCGTAAGCTGACCCTAACGATATTATCATGATACTAGTGCAGGAAAGTCAACTGATGTAACCGGAGTAAAACAAAACTGTCTGGCAGCTGGGGTAACGGGGGTAAACAACTTCCGAGCTAAGTGGGAAGGTTGGCAAACAATAAACATACATTTTATAGAAATTAATTTTCTCATTATTCATGTGTTCGTCCAAACTCCACTACAATAGACACTCGTTAAAATAATGTCAAAGTGAGATCATTCGATAGTGCAATGCATTCAAAATCCACGCATCATCTGCTTGGCATGGGCCCTGATCTCTGCGAACAATCGGACGAACTCTATAATTATATAAATGGATACCCTTGATGTCCATCGCACTGCCACTTGTCGGTGCACCGTAACCAGTATGTACACCGCGTGCACAATTACAACAAAACAGGAACTTACCTGTGTCAATTACTGATTGTACTTCTTTGTACTTCAGACAGCTCTTTGGAGGTGACGGTAGCTGGAAAGAACATTAGACCATTAGTTCTTTCTTACACTAGTTCCACATGGGACAACGCCTGGTACATTTTATTTAAAGTTGCATAGCTTGCCAAGCTAGTCCCCACCTATCACAAGGTATTTCTTAATAGTATTTATTCAAGCTTCAATTAGAAGTGATTGATCATTTTTAAAGAGGATTATAAAAAGTAACAAAATGTTTATATTAAGTAAAGTGGAACATAAATATGTTTAATATATTTCGGGTATGGCCCTTCTGGTCTCCGAAAGAAGGGCTCTGCCCGAAATGTATTAGACTGATTTATGATCCTATTTTACTTAATATTTCTGGCGTGGCCCTTCTGGTCTCCGAAGAAGGGCCGTGTCCGAAATATATTAGACCTCATTTTTAGCCCGGCGATGCCGTCAACAAGCCTCTGCATGGCGTCATCAATAACTGCACATTCGGCTTGGTGTGAAGTGCAGGCAGAATGACCTGGCCCATATATGTGTGCCTTATGATTATCAGATAAGCCGTCGACAGATTCGCACTAGCCTAAGCTACAATCCGGTGTCCATGTGCGATTCCATTCGATGCACGGGCATGCTACAACTACCGATGACGGACTTCGCAACATTTTACTCTGGACCCACTTTGGCAGAGCACCGATGGACCTGAAGTATCAAAAATGGGTGTCACTAGATTTGCACGACCAGCAATATGGCATGTTCTGCGGCCCAGGCGCGGCAAAAGCTAAAGACACGAGAGGGTGCAGCTCACTCAGATGGGAAGACAAGCGAAGAGCTCTCGGAAGGCGGGAGTTGAACCCATTTGCACGATGAACCCCTACTGCATGTGATCTGCTTCAGGCTTGTGGATGCTTGCATGTGGTCTCCCGGGTACCGGCACAAGAGCTGTGACCCGCTGCACGCGCCCGCCACTGTTCTCTGCTTGAAACCAAGGCGATTCGGACAACCAAGATCTCGTAAACTGCGGCCTCGAATTCGGCGATCCATAGTTCAAAATCGTCCCAGTTGTGTGATGTTGGGATTTCACCAGCGGCGTGTTTGCGAAGGTAAACAAATGAAGCAAGTAGCCCATACCTGTGCCTATTTGGTTCGCTCCTCGTTCGTCGACCATACACAGCAGGTATGTTCATTTTACCAAAAGTGTCAAGTGTTAAAGCTTCAACAAGTTCATCCCATTATTTGAACAATTTGGAGTCCGTTGGCACCAACATTTTTAACTTTTGATTTTCCCAGGTGTCACGTTCGAAGCCTGAACAGACTTCTTTAGTTGTCATAATTTGGGCTATGTTGGCATTTCTAGAACTAATGAAGGTAACTATACCAACCGGCACTTTCCACGGGTCAGCTGCGGTGTCAGCTTGTGCCGGCGGCGACCAATCAGCGGCCAGTGGTGCCGCCTGCACGGCCACCGGCGCGGCGGCAGACCGGCCGGCTCCCGCCGCAGGCGAGGCAGAGGCGGCTGGTGCCGGCGCTGCGTGCCTCTGCACCCGCTCCACTCTGCACTGCTCCTCGATCTCCTGAACATCCAGTCCTTGAAATTGACGCTGGTGGAGCTCTCGTGTGACCAACATCTATTCGACTACAGCGCCAAGGGTGAGTGGAGGCCTGGTTGAGGCCGACGACCCCGCGCCGCCCGTTGATTCCGCCCGGCTGCTGCGTCCGCCGCGCCCACCGACCAGACGGACGGGGTCGCGGCGGGGTCGCCATTGCAGTCGGTGGAGCCGATGTGATGGTGGGTGGTGGGCACACTCGTGTCGGCTGCGCAGACGAGCTCAACAACGAATTCCACACAGTGGGGTCTGCATCCAGCCATATGGTAAGCGGCGCGCTAGTTCGACCACCAAACACCGTGCTCCGAGGCAGGCGTTCTTCCGGAGAATCTGGAAGCGAAATTGTCATTCAGAAACCCACTTGCAGGGCCTATTTATTGATTACCAACCGCCTATACCGATGGTGACTTACTGAAATATGCCAGTTACCCAGCGAAAAGCATGTCTCTATTTCATATCAGGCGTCTTATTGATCCACGTGGACAATAGTCGGTTTTACAGCGGAACTTTGCTCCCAGGTCACGTGGTCTCAGGAACAAGATAGAGGGAGAGGACCCGGCATAGTGATCTGCATAAATTAAAAGCGACCACCAAATATAATTCTCACATCAGTTTTAATAACAAAATAGGTTGTACTATTGACGCTGCTGAAATAAGTAAAATTAAACTTACGAATATCAGCAAATTGCAATACGTTTTCTAATTTACGTCGAGACTGCACTCAGCTCTACGGTATCTGGCAGCCGACGGATGACTGCCAGATGACAAATTGGCGCTGTGGTTAAATTAGCGAAGGATGCGGTTATAAGCCAATTTCCTGAGCAACGGTACAGAAAATGATAACAAAAGTACACTTAATCGATGTCAACCAAGTTATAAATCCATACCTGATACTGCCGACATGCTCACACCGCACAACTAATAAATATTAACACCACACCCCACGAGTAGGACGCTCGTGCACCGACTGATTTGTTGCCTGCCGCGTACTGGGATATAGGTTTCGGAATATAAAATGGTTTAAGGAAAATTATACTAAAACAATCAGCCAAAAAGCGTATTATTCTCACCACCAAGAAACAAGTTTTGTCAATTAAAAAGCTGAGAAAATTGAGTGAAATAAATTCTTGTTAATAATAAATGTTCTTCGATGTACTTTTTTAGTTCATGTCTGGAATGTTTAGGTGAAGCAAGGAATGACTTGGAAGGATGAAAAGCGACTAGACGGGAGAGCAAATTGCCGCTGTAAAACCGACTAATGAGGTTCAATGCTCGGCGTTCCAAAGTTCGGCAGCCGGGACTTTTTACAGGCTGCCAAATAGAGCTTTGTGATTTTAGCTAACCGCTTCGACATAGCTCCACTTCGAGCGTGAAGAGGTGTTGCGCATTTTCGGCCGCGGCGTGGCCTTTCGGTCGAAACGGCCGCGCGTGATTAACTGCGACTGAACGCACATTTCCCGGCACCAATGCTGACCGGATGGACAGCTTTTCGTCGCTGACATCGAGCCCGCATGGCCAGTGGAGTCGGGCGTGGTGAGTCAGGGGTTCGGAATGTGATGTGTCCTTCCGATCGTCACGAACGCGTGCATTGTGCCTCGCTCCAGTAACTTTAACGGAGGTGCAGCTTATCAGGCGCGTTTGCAGCGGCAATTTACCCCTCCAGGTCACGGAAGGTTCTTCTTTTAATGATCTAACTCATCCTTGGTGCCAACAAAATCATTCCATATATCAAAGGATGACTCGTACCGTAATATGACATATGCATGGACAAATATTTTGATTAGGCTAAAATGGCTTTTTCATGCGACAAAATAAATGTTCTTTCATGCATTGCAGAAATCACTGGCGTTAAACATTGCTTGGAGGGAGCGAGGAGCTGGCCAGTCGCCGCAGACAATAGGAGGGGGAACCCATTAACATAGGCACTTGGTGGGAGGGAGTATGTGGAGGTCAAGCTGGGGGGGGGGGGCTAGTCTGGCTGATGTGACCGCCATATTGAGGAGTTAAGTTGCGTCACCACACACTTCATCACCAGCTTGGACGGCTCGCACTCAAACTGCGCAGTGATAAGTTGGTGAGATGTTGGACGCTGCTACAGAGCTCAACATAGATCCAGTTCGTCAAGATTTGTGTGGGGCCTCCCCGCTCCATCTTGGTGAAGAAGTTGTGAGTTACCTCTTTACGGATCAGACCTATGGCTGAAAGACTTCCCAGGCCATCAGGGCTGGAGGGCTGCTTCACTACTTGACCCTGCTGAAAGTCTAGCCAGCCTGTCATACCAGGTGGTTGAAAACTGCGGTAAGGATGTGCAGACTGTGAGTGTCTGGTCATGGACTGACTGGGAAGCACCAGAGGAATGTCAAGCTGATAGTGTAGTTCATACTGTGGGTGTACTTTAACTGGTACACCCAGTGATGATGATTTGATGTTTAGGGGCACGTCGACAACAAGGTCATTTTGTGCCCATGGTACACCCAGTCAACGACATCTGGGTGGAGAGGCCCAGGTGCATTCTGTGCCAGTTAGAGCTGATGAGAAGTCAGAAAAAGCATGTTTGACATATTGATGTGACGTCCATTGTGAGGTTAGCCTTGTTTGCACAGCCAGAGGCAGCGTTGCAGAGTCATGCTGTGTAATGAGATGTGGGAGAGGAGAGAGGTACTGGACAGGATGCTGGTGGGAATGAGCAGACACAAATTGATGTAAAATATCCCAGGCCCAGGACAACAACCGACATAAACCCAGATGCCACCAAGCTGCTGCTAGAGCTAATAGACGATCACTAGGATCACTGAACCTCCCCTCACCTGTCCCCTCACCACAGCTCGGGTCAAGCGGTTTGTGCAGAGGTATAGAGGTACTAGACTGGCCTTCAGACACCCAGTGTGTAGAGGTGTGTGAAGCTTGTCATGGAAGCGGCTGTCCATGTGCACAGTCACGATAAAATTGTTGGGATGATCAGGTCCCAATTGGTGAGCAGACCGCTGATGTCTTGGAACAGGAGCAGGTAGGACCCGACCCTTCCGCCACGTTCAAGAGGTCAGGAGTATAGTATGTGAGCATGTGTGTACGTATATGTACGTCAGGGGCGGACGTAATTATTTAATGGGAGGGGTCCAGTGTTAAAGCGATGGCTTTTCGTTAGGTGTGAGATGTTGAGACGAGTAAAGTCGAATTCGCATGTCGAAATTCGCCATGCAAAGGATGTCGCTTAGCATAACTTATATTCTTTTCCAACACAATTTTGATCCAACAAAGCACTCATACGTGTACCTTTTTGTTTGTTTTGAGATGCTAATTTTGGGAGAACTATTTTAACAATGACTACAAAATACCTGTAAATATCGACAAATATCGTATAATAGACCCCACCATAGGTAATCTTCTTACCTGGAATTCATTTAAGACATGCTCGTGTATAACGATCCGCAATGGTGAGTACAAGCATGACACTTATCAACGAGGTACTGTTAGAAGCTATATTTAGAGACTTCATGAAGACTCGTCAAGATGCACGATGTCAATACTTTTTTTGGGGGAGGGATGTCGATTCAGTGTTCAGAAAGTGGCATATTCCACCCTGTTTCACGAATAATTTGTCGCTGGAGGGGTCACTCGTTTGCAGAGGTGCCATTTTCCCGCAGTAAAATTTAGCACAGTCAAAAACCGAAAATGAAAAAATGAAAATTGATCTAGGTACAAACATTCCAATCTCAAAGCCAAAGTTATTCTTGAAATTTACATGTAAAACGCATCATTTAATGACCCACCATCGGAACTAGTTGCATTTTTACCCTGGAAATTGACACATCCTACTATACTAATTGACGTGCACCACATGTTTTGTTCAATATTTAATATATTATGAAACAACGTATCTTAGTGGGGAGTGCTCAAGTTTTAGCAGTTCCCATAGGTATCATTTTCAGGCGGTATATGGAGTATCCTGAAGTACCTGAAGATTGGCAAAATACAAATGTAGCACCAATTTTCAAAAAGGCAAGTACGAAGTGTGTAGGAAACTACAGGCCAGTCAGTTCGACCGCAATAGTTTGCAAGGTAATACTAAAACTAATCAAAGAGAATGTTCACTCATCTAGGTAGACTCAACCTTTTTAGGGATACTAAACATAAATTTATATCCGGGAGATCTTGTTAAACTAACCTACTGGAGGTCACGGAGTATGTAACTGGAGAAGTAGACAATCAAAGCAGGATAGATGTTATGTACTTAGACTTTAGCAAAGCCTTTGACAAAGTTCCACACAGGCGTCTAGTCCATCAATTAGGGCAGCATGGGATTGATGGAAAAGTTCTAGGTTGGATTGAAGCACGGTCAAGTAGACGGAAGCAAAGGGTAGTGAGGTGAAGGGTAAAGGGTAGGCGAGGTGTGTATTCTTCAGTCAACCTTGAGTGTACACCACTGAGCATCGGGGCGGCATGTGCCGCTCCAGACGTATACAACTGACACCGGCGAGAGGACGTCATCAGTTGACGAGTATGAGCGCCACAACAAAGTCCAGTCAGCGGGGGAAGTCCCCAAGCCAGAGCATCGTCTGGTAAATGTCAAACGTGGTCAGCTTAAGAGCGCATCGACTGCGTTGGTCATGGAGCGTCTAACGTGGTGGGCTCTCTCTCTCTCTTCGGTGACGCGCTGACAGATGGTCTCAAATTAAAAGCAATGGAGACACAGCTGATGTACTGTTGGGTAGTTCTGAATATTTACATGGCCGTTGCAGTGTATTAATTTGTAATTGTCTGCAAACTTCAAACGCCAGCTTTGCACTGCACCATTAACCTGGCATCACATTAATATCTGCCAGCATCTGGCTGCGCAGCATGACATTCAATGTCAACATCATGGATCCAAATCAGTCCTGTATACCTTATCTACCTATTTACATTAATAATTGACTCAAATATATGCTGGGTTTAATATCACGGATGTGTCATGCATTTTATCCTAAGTCATATATGATGGGCGCTAAATGACCAATGCAGTCGATGCGCCATAAAGCCCAAATAACTAACTAAGTCATACAGGGCTATAAGCGAGTTCGTCATCGTGTATGTCATTGAAATATTGGTCGGATGGATAGAACCACAGCAGCGTAAGAATGCTTGTAAGATTATCACAACTTCATGTGGCTTTACTTCCAGAAAATGTGCTTGAAATCGACTTTGGGGACTGCATCAAGATCGCATTTGCCACAATATTACCTAGAAATGCAAACAACACCCGTCATCGTTCTGATATCCACATAAATATTTCTGAGCAAGTACTGCCTTACGAAGCACCATATTAGAACTCTGTACAGGAATGCATACGACATTATAACCATCATACCATACCATCATTACGAGTAGATTTCTGCCACCGTGCACTGCATTCAAATCGGACAGCAACCCAGTGTACCTGCTCTTCAACAGCACTTTGTCCGCAGCTGTGGCCAGACACCTGTCGGGGACCCGCCCGACCACGCCGAGTGTCGATATCGACCGCCGCCCAGCACGTGGCGCGCGGTGACTCGGTCGGACGGCGGCAGCAGTAGGGCCGGGCGGCAAGCGCCGTGCAGTGTGACTCACCCGGCAGGTACACGGCCGGTCTGCCGGGCACCGCCGCTCGATATCGGCACGGCACGGCTCTTCCCACTGCTGCCGGCACCGGCCGCCATCAGCTGTGGCGGCCACGATACGGCCGACCGTGGATCACCGTGTCGCGGTGTGGCGCGGTGACGCGCCGATAGTAGCGGCCAATCACCGTGTGCGTGGCGGCGTCCGCACCCGTCCGGTCGACTGTGAAAGGCGCGGCGGCGCCCAGTGACGGCGGGACGCCGCGTAGTGCTGCTGTGCTGTGGCGACGCGCCAGCGGCGGCTCGCGCCAGACAGAGAGTTCTCAGTGACTCTGCGAGTGCAGTGGACGCGGCGGGCCCGGCTTGCTGGCCGGATTTCAGAGTCAACACCCAAGGCGTGGGCTGCGGCCTGGCGGTCCAAGGTCAGCCGGCCGGCGAGTTCAGTGTCGGTGCACGGCTGGCCCTCTGAGTCGTGCGAAAACTGGGCGTTTCGGGGCGTTCCAACACCCGAGTGCTTCTCGCTGCTGACGGACGGGCGCGTGTTCGGACACGGCCCAGTCATCTGAGCTGCAGCTGCAGCTGCAGCCTGCAACCGCCGCGGCCGGCGGCGCTCCTGTTTGGATTTCGGCCAGGACCGCCACCGTCCCAGTCTCCGTCGGCGGACGGGGACCTCCCCTCAGCTCGCTCCACATACCAGCATCCGCTACAGATCTCGTCAGTGTCCACGCGCGGCCCACGATGGCTCGCGACCGCCTGCTGGAGCTGCAGCAGCGCTCTGCCACCGTGGCAGCCGCCGCGCCACGTGACCCTGACCGTGACCGTGACCGCGATCCTGACCTGGCTGTGGTGACGGTGAATCAGCCCGGCCGACTGTCCCGCTTCTTGCGCCGGCCGCCGCCGCCGCCCGCCCGGCGGCACCAGCCGGCCGATGACTTCCTCCCGGAGCTGGCTGACCTGACCCAGCAGCTGGCCGAGGCCAAGTCGGACGTGGACGAGGTGAGCCGACAGCAGTGCCGCCAGCTCAACTCGCCGCGCCATCAGCAGCAGGCCTGGCAGCAGACACAGCAGCTGGCGACGGCCGCCCTAGGTCGGCTCAGCAAGCTGCGCGGCCGGTTGGACCAGCTGCAGGCACGGCTAAGCTCCGCCAGCCCGGACTTGAGCCAGACGCAGGCGCACATGATCCAGATTCAGATAAACAGCGCACGCTCCCAGCTGCTGTCGGTCGTTCAACACTTCAACCAGCGGGAGATGGACTTCCGGGAGAGGAAGCGAGACCACCTGAAGCGGCAGCTGCAGATCACGGGCGAGTCTGTCGACGACGAACAAATGGAGGCGCTGCTGGACCAGGGCGACGCCCAGGTGTTCAACCAAGGCATCCTGATGCGCGTTGAGTGCGCGCGGGAGCAGCTCAACGAGGCCGAAGATCGCTACCAGCAAATTCGCTCTCTGGAGACGTCGATAGAGCAGCTGCACGAGATGTTTCAGCAGCTTAGTCTGCTTGTGCAGAGCCAGGGCGAGTTGGTGGACAGGATTGATAAAAATACTGTCAGCACAGCATCGGCCGCCGAGAAAGGCCAGAAGGAACTGGAAAGCGCGGTGCGGAAGCAGAAACAAAGCCGGAAGATGATGATCGGCTGCGGCATTGTGTTGGGGGTGCTGTTGCTGATCCTCCTGATAGTGTTGGTCTCCTACCTAGGATAGTGTTGATCGGCTGCCTAGGGTCATGTAACGTTGCGATAGAGTTGATCGTGGGAAAACCTATTTTGCTAGGGCAGTGGTGCCCAGCCATTGACAGTGGTGACGCCAGACAGCGGTGCTCAGCCGTTCGTGACAGCCATCTGCCACAACGGTGGCACGGACGGTGCTGGCGTGGCGCAGCGACCGCAGTGACGCGCCGTGGCACAGGCCGAGACACGACTCGACTCGGCACAGGCCGAGACACGACTCGACTCGGCACAGGCCGAGACACGACTCGACTCCGCACAGGCCGAGACACGACTCGACTCGGCATAGGCCAGGCGGACACGACTCGACTCGGCACAGGCCGAGAGACTCGACTCGGCACAGGCCGAGACGACTGCACAGGGACTCGACTCGGCACAGGCCGAGACACGACTCGACTCGGCACAGGCCGAGACACGACTCGACTCGGCACAGGCCGAGACACGACTCGACTCGGCACAGGCCGAGACACGACTCGACTCGGCACAGGCCGAGACACGACTCGACTCGGCACAGGCCGAGACAAGACTCGACTCGGTACAGGCCGAGACAAGACTCGACTCGGTACAGTCCGGAACACGACTCGACGCGGCACAGTCCGGAACACGACTCGGTGCGGCACAGCCCGGGATACGACTCGGCTCGACACAGCCCAGGATACGACTCGGCTCGACACAGCCCAGGATACGACTCGACTCGGCACAGCCCAGGACACGACTCGACTCGACACGGTTGTGGCGGCGCCGCCACCCTGCGCGCGTGTTCATGGGCCGGCCAGCGACCGAGTGGTTGCCGACAGCGTGGCGACGCGTACGTCTGCCAGAGGTACCGCTGCGACCCCACAGCCTGGTACTACCGCTCACCAAAAGCGGCGCGTGGTGAACCCGCGGCTGGTCGCAAGCTGCCGACGGGATTACTGGGTGACCGGGTTTTCATCAGCGAGTTATCAGCGAAGGCAGAGATATTCTCTTGTCAGACTCAATATACGAACAGCTCCATTTCTGACATACCGTCCAGTTCTGCAACAGTGAGCAACACTGCGACACCATGAGCGCCGATATTGTGATAGCTGTGCGTCTGATTAGCTCGCATCCACGTCGGGAATAACCCGTCGGAATAGCGCTGTTCCTGTCCGTACTGCGTTAGTACTTTGTACTTAGTACGGCCCATCCCAGCGCAATAACAGCGATGCGAATCTGGCCCTCCAGCTAGCAAAACAAAAAAACTGCAGCATTAGCAGAATAAGTGTGGGTGGTGGAACTGTAACTGCCCTGACAGCGTTGTAGAACATAGCCAGTCACCCACGTCAGTGTTGCAATAACTGTGTCCCACTGTCGTTCCCAGGCGCAGTGAGTGAACAGAGCTGTATTGCCACTACTGTCTCGCTCACTTACAGAGTACAGCGCTCACGTGGCTGCACGGAAGCCGAAACTGAGTGCACTTTGTAACAGAAATTATCGCACAGGCGCCGAAATACGGAGACGAACGGAGAGGAACTCTATGAAGTGCACGTGTTTGTGCGTATTCATGCAACATGCATGCAGGTACTCATGCATTCATGCCTGTTTGCGTTCATCAGGTATATAGAAATGGTTCCCTGATGTATGTTCAGAGGATGCTTACTTCAGAGTATGTAAGGCAATACAATGGCATCACGTATATGGTTTGTGAATTTGCACAAATCACAAATTTATGTCCAAAATCTGACGCCCTGTTCAGAATTGAATACATTAAATTCAGCCGGTACATGACTGTCGGGTCAGGGGTTACCAGCTTCACACAAGTGCGGCGTGGTGGGAAGGGATGCAGAGGGAATGCAACGCCATGCCTTAGCAGCTCTCCAAGTAGTGTAGTAGGACACCATGCTCGTAGTCCAGACATATCTGGCACATTGGGGCCATGTTTATGGCATCTGATACACCTTGACGAGGGCGTGGTCTCGCGCTAAATGCCATCTCAATCTAGAACTAAATTCGTTTCATACCAGGGGCGTCGGCGATGCCGGACTGACTCCTATCGTGCTGCACCTTTTCCCACTACCACACAACGTTGACAAACTGTATAGTTGCACAATTGATTTTTGCTTAATTCGCCTTGCACAGACATAGCAGACGTGCGAAATGACTTGTAAGGTTAGTCATTTCTCAGGTGAAGTAGGAACTGAGTAAAGAATGCCTCTGGTGCGGTATGTGACCGGTGCCGTAGATTATTTTATGACTAGACGAGGCCATCGACTATTTTACGCACACGCGTATTCATCGGAAATGCCGACACTGACTCACCTTAGCTGCGTGTCTAAAGGTAGCTAGTCTTGTTTGACCAGCCAGAGATGGTCGTGATGTAAATATGGTCCCCACCTGAGCGATCAGGTATCACGTGCATGCGGTGCTGACCGACCCAGAGTCCGTCAATTGTGCTCAAGTGACAATATCTGGGTCACGTCATCTCTGGTAGGCCGGAATAAACGGCCATCATTCCCCAGAGTTCACTCTGTATCAGATGAGCAGCTACTTCACACACGCGCGCCAGGGGCCTCTCACATAACGTGCATTGCAGGGGGCGCATAAGGACCCCCCCCCATGGTGTTGGAAACTACTGAAGCTTTAAGCACAAGTTCGAGAGCATGTATGGCTGGAGTGAACTGGCTTCAGTATAAATTTAATGACCCTAGGTCAATGCCCTGAGGGTCAAATGAGATCGAAATAGGCTGACACACCACTGCGCAGACAAAACCTTCGTGACCTTGAACGAACTTTGATACGATGGCTTTGATATCATTTTTAACCCAGTATTCTTTGCCTTGAAAAATAAATTGGTCACTTGGATTTACAAAGAGAAACCATTCCTTTCCATTTAATTTGGCTGAAAAATGCGAAATTTCTGCAAGCCATTGCTGCAGTAAACCCATCAAGCAAAGCAATCATCAAATCATCATGATTATGGCTGGCAATGTTGGTGCACATCTCTCACCAAAAGCATGAGTCTGGTACTAGATGTATGCAGATGTCACAGGCTGGAGTCATGTAAAAGGTACATTGAAATGATACCCTTAATTTTATTACAAAAGGATTACTGAAACATTTGTCAAGCTACATATGGTGGTGAATAGCTAATTTCATAACAATATTCTACTTCTGGAAACCTTGAAAGATCTTTCAAAAGGCCATTTCTAGCTATGCACATTATGATCATCCCACTGAGGCCAGGGAAGAAAAATAGAATCAAGGTGAATGACTTGTCAGCTAAGCCATGGAATAAGTACCAAACCATGAGAAGCCATGAGAAAACAGTTGGGTTTTATAACTACTTGTGCAACTATTCTACTTCCAATTGTGGATGGCAATTAAAATATAAGTAGATAAGCTACAATATTCACTCTTCCCATGCAAGGCTAATAGAGTTAAAATAGGGCAATACAATCATTAAAATAGGGCAATAAAAGCATAAACAGGAAATAAAAATGGGGCATAAGCCCCTGCATCACAATTAGGGATGGGAGTCCTGGGCCTATAGGTTCAGGCTCCACTAGCTATGTCCCCTTCCCAGTTGGTAAAATGCGAGAGAAAAAAACAGGTTAGTAAATTTTCATTATTGCACACTCTATTCTAATAATACTGGTTTATCTTGTCCATACTCCACCTTGATCCAAACTTGAGGGAATTGGGTGCAATTTTATGTTTGACTCAATCACTTCCCCTTTCTCATGCACCAGACCCAGTGCACCGAAACAGCACCCTGCCAGCACCTGGTCGGCCTCCTGCACCACCGGCGACTCAACGTTCGACTCGGACCACTCGCCGGCCGGCCTGATGTAGTGACTTTGAGATGAAATTGGTTCACAGTATATTTGGTGTATGTCATTGCAGTTTGTGAAAGACTGAGATTCAAGCTTATCTTGTTCCATTTTGGCCACCATCTGTAACTGTTTCATGTAATTTATCCCTGCAATTTTCAGACACTTGTGTTTTTATGCCATGCCTGTGTCAGCATCTATGCCTGTGTTTTTATGCCATGCCTGTGTCAGCATCTGCATAGGTATCTAGCCACCCCATGAAGTGTGCTCTTTAGGCTCACACTGGAACTTCACATTACATTTGATCAGTCTACTGCTAGTGTAGCCGCCAAGTGAACGGCTGGTTGGATTGGTGTGTGTACGAGACCTGACCCCTCTAAGTAGCTTGGACTAAGTAGATCGACCGCCGCGCCACGTGATGTTCATGTCTAGTGCTGAACTATATTTTGTGTTACTCCGCGCGCAACAATACTGAGTTGACGACAAGGGCAGTTTTGAAGGCGTGTGTTAGTTTGCAATGGAGGCTCCGTGGGTGCAGTGATTGGTGAGGTGTCGAGCGGCAGAACCTCGGTAGGTATTCTCGCGCAGCGCGCCATGTTCACATGTGTTAGTATAGTTAATATGATAATGCAGAAGACATGGACTGCACATACATGTTCGCGTGGTTGTACTTGTTTATCTTTGTTCCGTAGGCTGTTAGGCTGATTGATTGTGGTCGGTGGTGTTTTAATGCGACACGTTTTCCAGAAATCGCATCAAAACCGTGCAAACAATAAAGCATGAGCATGCGAGTTACGAATCTGCAGCCAAGGCATGGGCATCGAGATCACGCGCCTACAGCTAGCATGTCCATTACTGGCATGCAGACAAAGGGGGGGAATAGATCATAATATGTGCCAGTTGTCTGTTCCAGATATGAGTGTGAACATTGTCAATAAATAGTCAAGCAGACAAAGAGAGCATTCTCATCTAATAACCACAAATATCATAATTTGGACAAGATTGTGCTATTGCTTTACAAATGATGGGATTTGACATGCCTTTCAGTGATAAAACAACATACATCTTCCAAAATAATGTGATGTATTTCCAATAGTAATTAAGTGATAAAATACTATGAAATAAATAATATAATTAGTAATTGAAATATATGAGACTGAACTATGCAAAATATTAGATTTATTTCAAAACAATGTCTTCAATTCCATAAACCCTTGATAAGAATCAGCTGAGCTCAGAAGGTAAACAAACAAACCCACATTCCATTACAACCTCCACACCTTTCAAATATTGACATTGACATTGACAGTGCAAAAATTGAGACCAATGTCAAGAGCAGGCTTGAACTGCTGGAATTCATAAAATACAAGCTTGTAAGTACCTCATACCTGAATTCATGGGCACAAATTAATCCATTTTTCTTGACTGACACTACTCTCCACAAAATTCACACAACCTAGAATGTGTGCTATTACAAGCTGTGAATTGACTGCTACTGTTGACAATGAACAACATCCTTGAAATACAACTGATGTATTGACACACATTTTTCCCCTGGTTTGTGATTAACAAATGATGTACCTAGGTAGGTAGGTAGGGGAAGTGGGGGTATCTGAACATGTTCAGTTTCCAGAATGCCTACCTTTGGACATTGCTTGTTATGTTCAGAGTGTAAATAACAAAAAATATGGCTGTATTCATAAATGATGGATCCTTCTCTACTGAAATACTCAGGTGTATTTCATATAGTTCTGCATATTCTTTGTGTACAGAGCTAGCAAAGTCCACAGTGCTATGCTTAGGCTTCTGAGAGCAGTTGGCTTACAAAAACTGTAAATAAGTGACCTCAGATATTTTTTGCAATTACACCAGTATTTTTAGTGCCTACTAGGTACCTAGTAACTTGTACCATAAAGACAGACATAAAAGATCAGTGCAACTATGAGCCACAAGGGCCCTTCTTGGTTGCACTCTGGTTTTATTGGCAATACATGACCGATGTAGTCGATGCACCCTAAAGCCCTAATAACTAACTTGGTTGCACTCTGGACACTGAACCAGTTGCCCACCAAATCTGTTGATCAGCCCTCCCTGGAATACTGAAAAGCAAGCCCTCTTTTCTTATAATAAGTGTCTATGCTGTTTTTAAAGATGTTCAGTGTGCCGCTACTGACAATGGTTTCTGGCAGCTGGTTCCAATGTTCTACTACCCTGTTGGTGAAGAAAGACTGTCTTAACCTTGTCCTGTTGTGATTAACTTTAATTTTGAATTGATGACCTCTAATTGCATCATTTCTGTTAAATTCAAACATTTCCCTGAGATATCCATGTTCCTGACCATGAACAAATTTAAAGACCTCAATGAGATCTCCTCTCAGCCTTCTATATCTAAGTGAAAACATTCAATTTCTTCAATCTTTCCTCATATGCCAGGTTGCTTATACCATTAACCATTTTTGTTGCCCTCTTTTGTACTCTCTCCAAAAGCCAACAATCTTTTTCATAACTAGGGGACCAAGCTTGTATGATATAATTGGAGATCAAGGCAAATTTTGATTTTTTGGAATTTTTTGTTTGTTGAATACATGGTATTTTACGTAAAAATGACGATGCGACCACTGATTTTCTCCGCAAATGATTACTTCTCAGTTGGCAAAGAAATAAATGATCAAAATCTTCACTACAAATATAGCACATCGCGTATAGTTATCCGTACCTGGTGTCATAGACGTGATAAAGAAGAAGTTCAACACTTCATGCACCCGATTTAATACTCTTTGACATAGAAAACCTTATGTTTCTGCCTTAATTCGACATTTATTTCCAATAATTCATACTCCAAAACTGACTCATCCACAACGCGACCAAGGCCGGAAAATCTTTGTGATGCTGTAATCGTTAAGGGCAGTGCTGTCCGACACATCCTCGAAGGTTTATATGCATATTTACTAAGAGGGGAAGTGTGTTTAGTAAGAATATTTACTAAATTTCTGGAAGTTTAGTAGGTATTGTTACTAAAGTTGCCTATACAATGTCGCAAACATTTGATGACGTCATGGCCGAAAAACTTGCTTCGGAGGATTCTGGTTTTCCAGTTAGGTTAGGTTACTTGTGCCTATGACGTCATCAATTGTATCGACCGCCATTGACTTAAAAGTAATCATTTGCAGTGAAAATAAGTGATCGCATCATCTTCATCACATCAGAAAGCATACTATTACATAAAAAAATTCCAAAAAATCAAAATTTACCTTGATCTCCAAATTGACTGCTTGTACACAGTATTCCAAATGTGGCCTAACACATGCACAGTAAAGCTTCCTGATGACTTCAAACCACAACAGCTCCAATGAAGTAATCCTGCATAACCACATTTTTGTGTTCAGAATATGGCACACCACCATGAAATAATTATCTGTTTTAAAGTTGCTCTTTGGAAGTGGTTAGATAATTTTCATGAAAAGGAATTGTTTGAACATGGATAGCCTGTTCATTTTTATGTTCAGTAAGCACAGTACAATTACTGATTCAGCCATACAGAAGCAGAAGTAGAGCTATTTGTTGCATGCCTTAAGTGTCAATATGTTAATATTGATATTACAATAATTAGAACAATAACCTAAACCGCGCAGGCTCACCTTCGCAGCTTCTGCTTTCTTCGCTTGTTTTCGCTGATACATGTTGATTTCAGGCCTCAGCCTGCTATGCAGATTATCTCCTAAAACTTACATGAGATGCATATTGATACCTCGAGGCGCGAAGCTTGAAAATTTTGATACTTAATCAAAGCAGCAGCCATTCAGGTTTCTCTAAACCACGGCCAAGGCTATAGAACAAGATAACTAGAGACAACAGGTACTCCAAAGTCCGCAGATCTAGTATATTTGGTTTAAACTAGACAAAACCTAAGCCACGTGACGTCATACACCAGAAGCGCCTTTTTATCCCAGAATACTGCTGAATTATATTCCAGATTTGGACTATACTGATAAACCTACTAAATATGGTGCTTTCATTTCAGGACTATTATGGCGCTTTTCCCACGTTTGTTTCCTCCTCGTTTGTAATACACATTCATTGAAGCATCAAGGTTGTTGTTATTGTTTATGTTTGTTCCCGTGTCATAGGCTCTGAAGCAACGGCACCATCCCTTGGATTAGCGTAGCAAAATCTGGCGGTGGTAGGTATTGATGGAGAACATGCATCTCAAACGATGTATGTCAATTAAGGCCGTACGCAATGCCAACTTTGTCATGCCATTGATGCCATTGATGTCAACTTTCCGTTTCGGTTCCAATCTGGTGATTAATGCCAACTTAGCTGCTTTGTCCAATCTGGTGATTAATGCTTTGGTCTCCTATCAACTATCATATTGTTCTTGTTATGCTATGTGCAAACATGTACATATATGCTGTGCCATGCACCAACTTGTGCAGAGTTTGGTAATTGCTTGCCTATGGCATCACAACTGGGTAATAATTACTGGAAAAGCAAGGTGGGATATCACTCCTAACTAGGGTCATCCAGGTCCTTATTTGCAGGATGAATTTGTGATTTTTGAGTTATATGTGAATTCTTGGAATTTATTTTTCCAATGCAATGTTGATGAATGTAATTAGCATTTGACCACTCTCAGCTTTCATGTGTGAGATATGATTTGACTTGGGCCATTTTTGGTTTTGTTATTGCAGTTTGGAGTTTTCACGAGTTATATTTTACACACTTCTTCCTGGGTAAAACTCAAATGAGGTTAGGATTAGTTAGGTGTTTTTTTAACTTGCTCAATTTCTATATTATTTTTTCAAAGGTTGGAAAATTTTTTTTTTTTGTTAAAGTGGCCAGGCAAGGGTAGGCTATGCTTTGCTAGATTAGGTTTCTACAATTGTACGTGCAGAAGAAGATTTGCATTTTAGCTGAGGTGGCAGTTGCAGGAAAGAAGATCATAAAAGCATGTTTCTGAATGAATGTGATTAGGATGATGTGACTATTAGTTTCCAGCACAAATACATACTTCTCTGTTGTGAAGCAAAGTAATGCCAACATTGTGGGTTTGAGAGGAGTAGTAGATAATGAAAAATAATGTTAAATATATAAACAGCAGAACCAAGCCAAACCCGGCCCTTGAATACCTTTGCTATTATATATACAAAAATGCAGCTCCAGTTAGCACTACCAATCCTCATGAAACCAAACCTATCCTAGTCTGTTTTTCAGGAGAAAACATTGTGTTGCATCTTATTTTTAGTTTCCAAAGTCCAAAAACCTTTGTATTTATATATAGAAAGCCCCAATGAAGACAAATTTGGAGACAAATGTATGGACTGAACTTCTTCAAAATAACCTAGCAACTTCTTTCCAGTGTCCTAAAAGTACTTTCCATCAAACTGTCTTGAATGAAGAACAAGCTACTCAGAAATAGTCAAAGATGGGAAGAAGACAGGATAAACATTTAAGCATGAAAACTGAAACCAGGTTCAGTAATAAATAAATAAATACATGTGTGTATGTATATATATATATATCTATATATATATATATATATATATATATATATATATATATATATATATATATAATTTCCATTATCTCAATGTCTTGATCACATTGTGAATTAATGTACAATGTATGATTGGTACAATTGTACAATCAAGGTACCATACCTGTACCATTTCTTTGGGAAATCACATGCAACATCCAACATCAGTAGGCTTTAGATGATTGAACATCAGGATGTTATAGGCGATCTAACATCAGTAGGTTAGGTTAGATTCAGTTAGGATTTTTTTTTGTAATCTGACATCGGTATTCTTTGTTATCCATCCAAAGCCCAATTTTCCTCACACTTACCATATTTTTTTAGGGCTGGGGAATAACATGTACCTGCATTGTCAAAAAGATGTTTTTCTAGTGTTTCAAAAATGTAACTTGAATGATATTAATATTATTTTCTTCATCAAATTACTGTTTGTTAGGATATCTGCACATCAACTTGAACTGCTTATATCTCAAAAAGCTTTCACTTCCCATTAAATAAATCTCAAATTCCTTCAAATCACATCAGGAAACACCAGAACAACACATGTTTTAACTAAACATTGGCTTTGGGGTTTCTTATGCATATTTACCCAAACCTAACCTAACCTAGCTAACTGAAGTTTTCCTTGAAAGAGGGAATATTTGATTAATATCTGGTGTCCAAACTAAGCTGCAATAATATATCCTTATTTTTCATTTCATATTACCTCACTCAAAGCTTCTTTATGGTATTATTTTTCTTCCTACATGAGAAAAAGCATTTCTGACAGAACTGTGGGATCACATCAACTTACTGACATTCATCAGCATGATATTTGTACACTTTTTCTCAAAATCCATGAACACACATCCATTGATGTAAGTTGATTGACTCAATATATATGCTGCAAATTTATCGTTTTTTCTTTGTAACATGGCACCCATCCCATCCAAAAAATTTAGTATCGAAACCAGCAACCAGGGGCAGTAGCATTGTATGCCTTTGGAATGGGTGCACTGCTCCCCCCCGAATGTTGGTGTGGCCTCACTGTGATTTCAACTTTTAACATGTGACCCCATGTGGTCCTTCCCCCAATCCAGAGAGATGAATGCAGCGTTCTGTGTTCACCATGTCCAAAAGTCCGACCAGCTCAACAGACATCTGAAGCTCATTGAAAGTTTTCGCCATGTGTTCATGTTCACCGAGTCCAATTCACCTCGACAGACCAATTTATCACCCTGGATACTGGCATCTCCAGATATTGACATTTCGCTGTCATATCTCAAAAAGTGTGAAGTCGTTCCCGAAGAATTCAGACTAAGGGCACCAGAGTTGATGGCATCTCACGGCCATTTTACAGGCACCTACACAGATGGATCTAAGACCGAGTCTGGTGTTGGGAGTGCGTTTGTAATGGGCTCAGTGGTCAGGACGTTTTCGCTTCCGCCACATTCATCGGTCTATACAGCTGAGTTGGTTGCCTTAGACAAAGCACTGAGTTTTATTGAGACATGTGATGACACTCGGCATATAATTTACACAGATTCTCTTAGCAGTCTTATGACTATAAATGCGTTTTATCCTTCGAACCCACTTGCACAAGATATTTTACGTAGGCTTACATTGCTGACTTGCGCTGGAAAAAACGGTTATTCTATGTTGGATTCCGAGCCATGTGGGAATCCGTGGGAACGAGGCCGCGGTTGCTGCGGCGAAGCGAGGTGCCCGGGCCCCGTGCACACGTTCCCTGCCTCTCCCTGCGAGGGACTTTTACTGGGATGTGAAGGGATTTTTCTTCAGTAAGTGGCAGGCAAGCTGGGACTCTTAGCAAGTTGAAACAAGTTTCTTCAACAACAAGTTGAAAACTGTGAAGCCCTGTATTGGTGACTGGGCTTCATCCTCACAGCGAAACAGACGTCACGAGGTTTCTGTGTCGCCTGCGCGTGGGACATACCTATGCGACACACCGATATCTTCTGGGTGGTGACGAGACGCCGCTGTGCCCGAAATGCACGCCACGAATGTCTGTGCGACACATTTTAGTTTCATGTCCCCGGCTTGCCCACGAACGGAGACGTCACTTTGGACGTTCCTTTGTATGGCTTCGGGAAGTATTAGGGGACGAGTTTGACCTTGTTCACCCGGGACAACGTTTCAGATTCCTCTCGGAAATTGTATTTTCGTGATTTACACCGGCCATTAACATACTGATGCAGACGTGGCTAGTACCAGTTTTATTATGAACAGATTCGACATCATCGTATAACTTGTTGTCCGAAGTGGCGTTCACACGCTTTTATACATAAATGACTGAGTTATGGGTGCTATATGATGTGTACAGTCGATGCGCCCCTAAACCACAATAACTAACTAACAGACCAATTTACCATCGTGTATTTCGCGAGGATCCGGACATAGTCGAGGTCTGTCCTTGTCAAAGCAAGGCTTATGGAGTCCTGGCAACGTGTGCTCACTGAGGATAGTCTCTGGAGAGGCATGGAGCCGAGCTTGGAACTGACATCGCTATCACTCACCATAATGCGGGTCAAGTCATTTCACTGTTCAACAACATATTCAATTGATTAGTTTTGATAACCAATCACCTACCCTGATCATATGCACACCCAGGGGTGTTTCTTTACATCTTTTGGAGGGGGAAAGTGCCCCCTCAATGTTGGCTTCCCCATAGCATGGGACCTTGTGGAGTGTGGCCCCAAATCCATTTTGGTCTGCCTTCATGTATTCCCTCCAGTAATAAACAAAAAATCAACACCCATATGCACACCTCAAGAAGCAGGATGGTATCACGCATTTTGACCGGTGCGTGCAGGTGGGTGGGGAAAACGTCAATTTCAGCTCAATATTTGTCATGCACCGCCGTAGGGTCAAGGTTCGAGTTATTCAATTCAGGGGGACATGCCCCCTGCCCCTGCCCCTGATCCCACTATGTCCGTGCCAGTGAGTATGGGGGCCTGCGCCCTGTCCTAAGCCGTGAATGCGTTCCGTACTTCCTGGGTACTAATACTAAAGGGTACAACGGAATCTAGTAGGTATTCTAGTTCCAGCCCTAGTGACGTCAGCAGGAATGTGCGAGATTTCTAGTATAATCTACCAGGATTTTGGTATATACCGTGACGTCTGTAAACATTCCAAATACGTATTAAAACCTGGCTAAGATTCATCTGTGGCGCAGCGAAGACATCAGTGTTGTTGTGGTTGGGCGCATTGTGTTTCTGATTGTCGGTACGGGAAATTGAAATATGAGGCTGATGAATATTGTTTGGATTCCTAGGTTATTGAACATGCTCTTAAGTTCGTGCAGAATTTATTCAGTTCATAAGATACAACAACCCTCAACCTGTTATCGTTTATAACCCCTAAAGTTTCACCAATTGAAATTGAAACCATAGCTGGATTTGCCAAGTATGAACCTAGGCTTACCGGTAAATTCATGCTTTAATGTGTTTTATGACTCCTTGAAATTAATCATTCCAATGTAATGTTTATGAAGGTGACTAAGATGATGGGATCACTAATTTTATGTGCAAATACTTCAGGTTGTGAGCAAAATAACACCAAAAATGGCTTTCATTTAGGTAGCACGGCATTCAAAATAAATATAAAAATGCAGCATAACCAAACCTAACCTATCCTAACCTCCCTTTGGAGAAAAGCTTCGCTAGCCATGTCTTGGAATATTATAATCTTGAATGTGCCATGAACACCATATGAAAGCAACATACATGTTATGACAGATATAACATTAATTCAATACCCATTGCCCTGCATAGGGAAACCATTAGATGGCACTAAAAAGTAAGCATATTTGGCATGACATGTGCCCCACTATCTGCTCTCTAGCCCTGTGTGAAGCAATATGTAAGTATTTAAGTAATATATGTATATATATATATATATATATATATATATATATATATATATATATATATATATATATATATATATATATATACATATATATATATATATACGTATATATATATATAAATATATATGTATATATATATATATATATATATATATATATATATATATATATATATATATATATATATATATATATATATATATATATATATATAGATATATATATACATATATATATATATATATATATATATACATATATATATATATATATATATATATATATATACATATAAATATATATATATATATATATATATATATATATATATATATATCGTTGAGTGCTTGCTGTATGTAGGGTATACTTATACACAGTAGGTAGTTTTTAATTGTCGCTCCTTACAATGAATCAGAAGTTTGAAATTACACGTATTATATTTGGGGCACAGCCCTTAGTCACATACATTCGGACAAGTGACATTGTACGACGCATTGCAAAATCGCCAGAGTATGAATATCCTCACACGTGAATGTTACATAAGAGCATTACCATAAATAGCTGACGCACATACAATTTAATATGACAATGCCCGCTACACGTTCACCTAACTAAACGCCAGGACGAATAGTTCCTATTTATCTTTGGTCTAAACTCGCGAATGCACATCGACAAACTTCTGAATCATTGTAAAGAACGTCATTAAAATATACCTACTGCATATATACATATATACATATATATATATATATATATATATATATATATATATATATATATATATATATATATATATATTATACTACAGATTACTGGGGTTGCAAAATACATGAAGTTAATGGGAAGCCCCACGTCGGTGGGATGCATGCTCCATGGTACCTCATGTTAAAAATATAAATTATTGGGGGACAGAGCCAACACGGAGGGGGCATTTGCCCCTCAAAAGCATATCAAAGAACACCCCTGGTCTAGACGCATATACATGACAAATGGAAAACAATCCTGAAAACCGGCTGCAGGTTCCGTATCTGCACATGGGTGATAAGGGCATGACATTACAACCAGTATCGGTACCTCCGCCTGTAGCCTAAATATAATGTTGACCCCTTTTCCTGGCCGGAGGGGTACCAACTTTCTCATGGGAGGCACATACCCCCAGTGCCGCACCATTGTTTACGCTCCTGCACCGAGTGGTGGTGGTGGATTTGTGCTTTAGGGCGCATCGACTGCGTTGGTCATTTTGCGCCCATAACTCTACCTGTCATGACATTATTGTTAGGCGATGGGTCTTAGGTCATATCAGAGTGCTTGTGGTGGGCGGTATACTATGTCAAAATTTACTTGTTTTAGGTATGTAAATATATCCCCAGATGCTACGATCTGAGAATCATCGGCCAGCATTTGTCGCAGCGTCATATCAATACTTTGAAGCCCAATATATCTGCGACGTGCAGGTTCCAGTCCAGGACAGCCAACAAGTACGTGATATACTGTGAGTGGAGTAGCACAGTGTGGGCACAGAGGGCGGTCACTTGCCGTCAGCAGGTACCTGTGTGTAGCAAGTGTATGGCCGATCCGAAGACGGCACAGCGCAACCTCCTCTCTTCTTTGTGTGCGAAATGAGGACTCCCACGTTCCGAGTAATGGTTTTACTAGCTTCAGTTTGCTAGTTTTCGTGTTCCAAGAGCATTGCCATTTTCTGTCAATAAGAGATGATATTGATGCCTCGAAGTCGCTAGGGGGAAGGGCCATGCGCGACCTGCGGCCACCGTTTGCAGCTCTCTTCGCCACCAAATCAGCAGCCTCGTTGCCAGCTAGGCCTACGTGGCTTGGGATCCACATCAAAGTGACGTTGACTTCCCCATCATTAAGATAAATCAAGGTAGTCGCGATGTCATGTACAATGTGGTGGTCATGGCGAAATGCTTTCAGAGCCAGCAGGCTACTCAGAGAGTCAGTGAGAATTAAATGGCTTTTGTCACGGGTTCTGTGTCATACTTAATAAAACGAAGGGCCTGTAGGATGGCGTATAGTTCTGCCGTAAAAATTGATGAGTGATTAGGGAGTCTAAATGATTCGATATGCGACTGACATACAAAAGCACATCCTATGCCGCTACTGAGTTTTGATCCGTCGGTATAGATCCGCACGGTGTCCGTATATGAATGGGGTCTGAAAGTTGATAAAGATGTAGATGGCGCTGAGAGTCAATGGTCACCCAGCCGTCTTTGGCGAACCTAAAGCGCTATGTTTTGTGGGTTAGGGAGGGCAGAATCTTTATATTTAAAAAGCCTATTGTACATTTTGTAAGCAGCGTATGTTGTTTGCGCGTATTTAATTATGTTGAATGTACTTCAGACACGTCTAGTTTGCTGGAATATTTACCATTAGTGCGCTAGAAATTAGGAGAAGCAAGCCAGAAGTATGGGTGTATGTGCGGTTCCCGGCTGCCATAAACGTGATCCATCTATCAGGTTTCCAGCAGACTGCAAGGTAAGAAGGCATAAAATTGATTTGAAAAACAACTATTGTTTGACTGCCTTTCTGTAAAAGACGTAGTGGGAACCATTTAGGAAAGCACTGGTAAGGTACCTAGGCACATTAGGTACCAAGGTAAGTACCTATCTATTGTCAAGACTGTAAAGTATGGCACAAGGTTCACTGGGGCACATCAGCCCACAGTGAAAATATGCACCAATCCACACCAAGGGTGAGAAATTGACTCCAATCTGCACCCCCCACCCCACCCCCAATCCATAGCCAGGAATTTGTCATGGCTAATACCTAGCATGCTAAGATTGGATTGTTAGCCTACTGAATTTGAAACTAATAATTTGAGTTCCACCCATAAGTTATGTTCAGTCAAATTAATTTCATCAAAATTGCATTGCAGGTTAGGTTGGGAAGTGGGTATCTGGTCACCTAGAGCTAGGTACCTTACCAAGGTAGTTGTTCATATGGGCCCCATTAGGGGCCCACACCCACCTCTCAGGGAGCCTGCACTGCTTGGGGCACTGACTCCCAGGGGCCCACATCTCTTGTGGGTCCTGTACACAGGAGTGGATCCAGAAAGCTGTCAAGGGGGGGGTGACCTCATAGAGAGGGGGCCCATGCTGTGCCAGGATACCAGCCAAGAATGTCCTTCCTGGAGTAGGCAGGGTGGAAAGTGATGTTTGATGAGGCCCTGCTAGTATTCCATCTTCCGGTCTTGGGGGGGGAGCAATGTCTGGTGTGACCCACAGGTATTCCATGTGCCAATCTTGGGTGGGGGGTCTGACACTTGTGAAATTGTGCCCCATCTTGGGAAAATTATCGTACAGATTAAGGGGTTTAGGGTAGGCTTTAGGTCAGGTTTGGTCAGGCCGGGTTAGGTTTCAGCCCCACCCAATGTGTGATGCCTGCTAAATGAATACCGGAACTTCTCAGGGAACCTGCACATCCACTAGAGCGGTGGTTCCCAACCTTTTGGTCCATTTCCCCTTTCGCCTCTGGCCAAACCTGCCGTTTCCCCCTAAAAAACTGAGGTTATATTTGTATGTTACTCAAGACATCACTTACGTCAATGAGACAAATGCGTAATGGATCCCATCAAAATTTCCCCCTTGAAATACCGAAATTTCCACCCAGGGGGAAATTTCTCCCCGGTTGGGAACCACTGCACTAGGGGGACCTGTAACTGTACCTCTGCAAGCCAGTGCTACCAGTCTGGCTGCTTGAAGCCAGGCATATGAGGCCTGGCCCAGCCTCCCATGTTCATGGGCCCCCTTTGCACCCCCCCCACAACCTTTCTTCAACACAATATTTCCGAAATCCTTGGCCTAAATGACTTGCAACCCTAATAAAAGCCACATGCCAACACCGACTCCCGGCAACCCCACGCAAAATGCACAGCAAAGATGGCTGACGCCTCCTCGTCGGGTGACCATTGCGTACAGCGCCGCCCTGGTGGCCAAATCGTAGCTTTCAGACCCCATTGTACGTAAGCGCAGATGTACGTATGGCTAATGTACGTAAGCGCAAATGTACGTATGGCAAATGTACGTATGCGCAAATGTACGTAAGCGCAAATGTACGTAAGCGCAAAAGTACGTATGCGCAAAAGTAGGTATGCGCAAATGTACGTAAGCGCAAATGTACGTAAGCGCAAATGTACGTATGCGCAAAAGTATGTATGCGCAAATGTACGTAAGCGCAAATGTACGTAAGCTCAAAAGTACGTATGCGCAAATGTACGCAACCGCAAAAGTACGTCAGGGAAAATGTACGCAAATACAGCTTTACGTAATCGAAGTGTATGAAAGCGCACGTGTACGTATCTGTTTCGTATGTGTAAATGTACATTTACGTATGTGTAAATGTACATTTACGTATGTGTAAATGTACTTGAGCGCAAATGTATGTAAGTGCAAATGTACGTATTCGCAAAAGTATGTATAGCCAAATGGCCGTATCTGCAATTGTACATAACCGCAAATTTACGTGACAGCAATTATATGGAAATACAGCTTTAGGTAACCCAAATGTCTGAAAGCGCACGTGTACGTAAACGTAAATGTACGTAAGCGAGAATGTACGTATGCGCAAAAGTACGTATGCGCAAATGTACGTAAGCGCAAATGTACGTATGCGTAAATGTACGTATGCGCAAAAGTACGTATCCGCAAATGCACGTAAGCGCAAATGTACGTATGCGCAAAAGTACGTATGCGCAAATGTACGTAAGCGCAAGTGTACGTAAGCGCAAACGTACCTAAGCGCAAATGTACGCAAGCGCAAATGCACGTATGCGCAAAAGTACGTAAGCGCAAATGTACGTAAGCTCAAAAGTACGTATGCCCAAATGTACGTAACCGCAAAAGTACGTAAGGGCAAATGTACGCAAATACAGCTTTACGTAATCGAAGTGTATGAAAGCGCACGTGTACGTATGTGTACATGTACGTATGTGTAAATGTACTTGAGCGCAAATGTACGTAAGTGCAAATGTACGTCTTTGCAAAAGTATGTATAGGCAACTGCCCGTATGCGCAATTGTACGTAACCGCAAATTTACGTCATAGCAAATATATGGAAATACAGCTTTAGGTAACCCAAATGTCTGAAAGCGCACGTGTACGTAAGCGCAAATGTACGTAAGCGCGAATGTACGTAAGCGCAAAAGTACGTAAGCGCAAATGTACGTATGCGAAAATGTAAGTAGGCGCAAATGTACGTAAGCGCAAATGTACGTATGCAGAAATGTGCGTAGGGGCAAATGTACTTGTGGCAAATGTACGTAAGCGCAAAGGTACGTATACGCCAAGGTACGTAAGCGTAAAAGTACGTATGCGCAAATGTACGTAACCGCAAAAGTAAGGAAGGGCAAATGTATGTAAATACAGCTTTACGTAATCGAAGTGTATGAAAGCTCACGTGTACGTATGTGTACATGTATGTATGTGTAAATGTACTTGAGCGCAAATGTACGTTAGTGCAAATATACGTATTCGCAAAAGTATGTATAGGCAAATGCCCGTATGCGCAAATGTACGTATGCGCAAAAGTACGTATGCGCAAATGTACGTCAGCGCAAAAATACGTATGAGCAAATGTACGAAAGCGCAAATGTATGTATGCGCAAAAGTACGTATGCGCAAATGTACGTAAGCGCAAATGTACGTATGCGCAAAAGTACGTGAGAGCAAATGTACGTAAGCGCAAAAATACGTATGCGCAAATGTACGTAATCGCAAATGTACTTATGCGCAAAAGTACGTAAGCGTAAATGTACGTATGCGCAAAAGTACGTAAGCGCAAAAGTACGTAAGCGAAAATGTACGAATGCGCAAATGTACGTAAGCGCAAGTGTACGTATGCACAAGTGTACTTTATCGCAAAAGAACGTATGCACAAATGTACGTATGCGCAAATGTACGTAACCGCTAAAGTACGTAAATGCAAAGGTATGTCAGTACAGCTTTACGTAACCCAAGTGTATGAAAGCGCACGTTTACGTATGCGCATATGTACGTATGCGCAAATGTACGTAAGCGTAAATGTACGTAAGCGCAAAAGTACGTAAGCGTAAATGTACGTAAGTGCAAATGTACATATGCGCAAATGTACGAAAGCGCAAATTTACGGATGCGCAAATGCACGCAAGCGCACATGTACCGAAGCGCAAATGTACGTGTGCGCAAATGTACGCATGCGTAAATGTAAGTAATTGCAAATGTACGCAAGCGCAAATGTACGCATGCGCAAAAGTACGTAAGCGCAAATGTCCGTATGTGTAAAAGTACGTAAGCGGAAAAGTACGTATCATAATCCTTCGCTAGCACGTCTACGCAATCGGATAGAAGGGAAGTGCACGCCACGTACGGAGCACAGAGCGATCACGAGACGAATGACCGCCTGCTGCTCGGAGGAACACCGAAGACCGCGGCAAGCGCACCTGGAGCCGAGGAAGACGCCAACAGCCAACTGTCATCTGCCACCTGCCACCTGCCACTTGCCACACCACCATACACCATACACCTACTTACACACGGCCCACACACCTCGCACCTCAGCCCCCTCCCACCTCCCACACACCACCACTACCTTTCCATCTTCCATCTCTCAGACCTCAGCTCAACCTCCGAAACCTTCAAGACCGACCTTTGCGGCATCTTCAAGACAGCTTTACTCTTCACGCCTTCTACATCTACTATCACCAGTGACAGTGCTTCATCTTCGGACCAGTGCCCAGCTCTCCGCTTCAACGACGTCTTTACTCTCAACGGTCAGTCCGGCGGTGCTGCCACTCACTCCCACCCCGGACTCCCTCCACCGCATCCCCCGACTTTCCCTCTAGTGCCTTCTGTACGATCTTTATCTGATCTTTTGTGAACGTGCTTACTTCACGCACAGTTTCTGATTTCTTTGCGTTCTCTTCCTTTTTATATGTCCCCTACTGTTACACCTATCGGGCTCTCTTCACGCTCTTCCGAGCCCTCCGCAAAACTATACTGTAGCTGTGTACTGCGCCACTCACCTGCCACTTATCACCCTTTATTCAACGCCACATACAAACCAAACGCATACAACTCCACTAACGACATGACCAAAAACATGCACTCCACAAACCAGCCAACCGGCGATTTCTTCCTTTGCCGCCGGGGAACGGGGAGCCCATGGGCTCCCTCGACCCCTGGTTGGTGGAGGAGGAGATCGCCAAATACACAGGAGTGCCCTACACTCCAAGCAAATCAGATCAAGGGCACTCCTGATACAAGCACACTCCGACATCGACAGCAAAATTTTCCCCGCCATACACATGATACATCAGACACCCATCACCAGACATTCCAGCCACGAAACTCAACGCCTCTCAAGGAACAATACACGCACGAGAACTTATCGGTATCGCGGTGGAGACCCTGGTCTCCAGACTTGGGAGTCAGGGTGTCTCTGCCGCATACCGGTCGCCTCAAACACCTGGACGACCACACACCCACATTATCATCTTAACATTCAGCACCCGGACCCCACCCAAATACCTCAAAGCCGGATACCTAAGATACAACGTCACTCCACATGCATCCCTCCCTCGGCGCTGAAAAAAATGCCAGCGATACGGCCACTCTGAGGGGGTGGGGTGCCACTCCAACACCTACACATGCGGAAAATGCGCTGGACCCCATAACACCACAACATGCCCAGGTGGCGAGCCTTGCTGCGCCGCCTGCGGGGGGAAGCACGAGGCCGGGGACAGCTCCTGCCCTCGGTGGACGGCGGAGAAGGACATTCTCCGCCTGGTCCACCTGGAGGGCATGGAGCTGTCCCTGGCCAGGAGGGCGTTGGCCGACCCGCCGGCGGCGTGGCCGACCCGCCGCACAGAGCCGGGTTACATACCCTCACCATCACCACTAAACCACACAGAGTACCCGGCTCTGCCCACACCCACCACCACCCGACACAAGCACAACACAAACACCTACCCACAAACAAATCAAACGCGACCACAACCCACACCAACACCCACCACCAGCGCACGTAAAACGCGAGCACCAACACCAGCATGCACCTCAGTACAGCGCCCGACACACCAACCACCACCACCACCAACCCGCCAACCGACACCGACACCGACACCGACACCGACACCGACACCGACACCGACACCGACACCGACACCGACACCGACACCGACACCGACACCGACACCGACACCGACACCGACACCGACACCGACACCGACACCGACACCGACCCCCCCCCCCCCAACGTCCACCGCCACCACCCCAACGGCCAACAGCCTCACCATATCCACAGACCTCTCCCTCAACAGACTGGTCACCAACACACAATCCGCACATACACAGATCAGGACACAGACACAGAGGAACATGCTGACATAGAACACTCTTCAACAAACACAGAGCGGACACTCCCCCCACAACAGAGACCACCCCCCGCCCACAAACCACCAAAGACACTGAAAACACACCAAGACCGACCTCACCTAAAATACCACTTACGCGCGCCAACACACAAAAACAATGGACACAGTCATACAATGGAACACACGGCCTCATTAGACATTGGAACGAATTCAAACATTACGCATTACAAACAAATCACACAGCACTATGCCTACAGGAAACACACTTCAAACCTCACGACCCATATCAATTTAACATTCCTCACTACACACTACACAGACAAGACACACACAACATACACAGATCAGGCGGAGTGTGCACATACATTAGGAGCACAACCCCGCACCGCCTGATACAATTCAACACCACATCAGACATATTACTCACTGAAATCCACGCACACAACACAGCTTACACACTCATTAACGTATACGACACCCCCTCGCGACACACAGAAACCCTCTCGGAATTAAAGAAGACACTTGATCAACTTCACACCCCAGTCATCCTCACAGGAGATTTCAACTCACACCACCCACTATGGGACACTCGCACAGCACAACCCGATCACAGAGCACTCACACTCATCACACGGGCTACACAACATAACCTCACAATACTCAACACCGGCTCACCAACATACCTCGTCCCAATTAGTTCCCTTCTTCCTACCACCCCAGACATAACACTAGCTTCCTCACGCATAGCCCTCACCCTATCCTGGACAGCCGACTCCGATCCCCACTTTAGCGACCACGCACCCATCACCATTACCTTCCACCAAATCCCGACCACCGGCCCACCCAACCCCCAGGTGGAACCTCAAAAAAGCATCCTCGGCCCCCTTTTCAGAATCCCTAGCAGCACAAACAGCACACAACCCACAATACTCACCAGAACAATACGCCGACATGCTTCTCACCACAGCACACCAACACATACCACAAACAAAACCGCGACACCAACACAAACCTCGCGCGGTTCCCTGGTGGAGCGAAGAGTGCCACCGGGCGATCCGCGCGAGGAACCACGCACGACACATATGAAAGACACCGCACACCGGAAACACTCACAGCATACAAACAAAACAGAGCACTATGCAAACGCACCGTCAGACAAGCCAAAAAGACCTGGAATAAATTGTGCAATCAATTTAATAGATTCACCCCTCTCGGCGAAATTTGGATGCTCCTTAAAACATTTCAACACCGACGAAGACCACCAGACAAAGCCATAATACTCAGACACAACAACAGCATTACAGACCCACAAACAATAGCTAACATCTTCGCACAAAATTACCAACTTAGTTCATCCACTCTCCCGCGCAACCCCCCACCCCCCATCAGACACACACGTCTACATCTTTACAACACTAGGTTCACACTCACAGAACTACAACTGGCAATTGCACAAACAGGAAACACAAGCGTAGGACCAGACAATATACACTATTCATTCTTCAAACACCTACCAACACAAGCATTACACACATTACTCGACACCTACAACACCGCATGGACAGCACACACATACCCACAATCTTGGCTACACGCTTTGCTCATTCCTATCTCAAAACCAAACACTGACTCAACTCTATGCGACTCCTACCGGCCTATCGCATTAACCAGCTGTGTTCACAAACTCTTCGAACGCCTTGTCAAAAAACGCCTTCTCTGCATTATTCAAACACACAAACTAATCTCTCCTATACAATCAGGCTTTCTCCCTAACCGCTTATCTCTTGACAACCTCACCTATCTCATCACTCACATCCAGGAAACGGCGGCCAAGAAACGATCCACGATCACCGTCTTCCTGGATCTTAAACAAGCCTATGACACTATCAACATAACAGCACTCTTACAACACTTATACAACTTAGACATACAGGGCAGACTCTTACACTACCTCCATTTCTACCTACTAAACCGATCATTTCAAGTCAAAATTGGACCTCACACTTCAGACACTAAACTCCCTACAACCGGTCTAATGCAAGGTTCGTTTCCTAGTCCCCTTCTCTTTATTTTAGGTCTAAATTCAGTCATCACCGACAACTTTCCGGCCAAAATTGTAATCTATGCAGACGATATAGTAATCTGGACATCACAAGAAACACCAAATCACGCACTAACAATACTACAAAACGCACTAACTGAACTACACAACAAACTCGCCTTACTAAATTTACACATCGCACCACACAAATCCAAATGTATGTTTTTCGGTTACCACAAACACACAGATGAACATGCACTAAAAATAGACCAGACACCCATACCATTCGATACCAGAGCAAAATTCCTAGGCATCAGATTAGACCAACGACTCTCCTTTCTGCCACACATCTTAGACATTCAAAAACGCGCATCGAAAAGAATAAACCTCCTCCGAGCACTTTCTGCCACAAACTGGGGATCCGCTCGAAACACACGTCGAACTCTCTACAAATCACTCATTCGGCCAATTTTGGAATACGGATCCCCACTCTTCGAAAACGCTACTAAGTCAAACCTCAAAATTCTAGACACACTGCAACATCAATGTATAAAAATAGCCACAGGAGCATACACCACCTCACCTTACCTCGCTCTCCACATATACAACCACATGCCAGAACTACAGCACAGACGCACAGAAGCACTATTAAGACATCACTACAAAACGCAACTCATTATACAACACCCATGCACACAGGCACTAAAACTCCGCACCACACGTGTACACCATCTCATGACAACAACACCACTCAGAGCTACAATAGGCTGCCGCATCCACCAACACGCAAATAGACTACATATTACACTACCCACATCCAAACCACTACCACCACCCACTGCCTGGTGGAAACACGAAACACCCACGACAAACCTCCTTATAGACAATCCAAAGCACACATACACAGACGCAGAAATACATCAATTCTTCTTCCAGTTCACATCACAATATGCAAATCACAACATGATCTACACAGACGGCTCCAAATCACATGCACAGCAGACGGGCACAGCGGCGGTGCTGTACTCAAATGCAGCACCGCCGCGGGTCATCCTTCGTGCCCGTCTGCACGACACAGCATCCACGTACACAGCAGAATTATACGTAATCTTCTCGGCTTACTCCACCATTTACAACACTAAAATTGAACACAACATCATAGCCACTGACGCAACATCAGCACTACAAAGCATCACACCCTACACCAAACACAAACACCCCCTCATCCCCAAAATACTGCACATACATAAACAACTCATTGCACGACAAAGACCACTACTCCTATGGATCCCAAGCCACACAAACATACACGGCAACGAACACGCAGACACTGAAGCAAACCTAGCCACAACATTACAACAAACCACACCATGCCCACTTTCACAATCTGACTACTACCCCACAATACATCAGGCACTCAACAAACACATCCATCAAACATGGGACACAGCAATAACGCAACTCCACGAAATTCACCCCAACACGAACACTGGCACACTATTAATCAACACACCAGATTTAAAAAACGAACACTAACACGACTACAGCTCGGAAACACAGCACTTACACACTCCTACCTCATACTACAACGCCCACGAACACAATGCACAACATGCCAACGAACACTCACCATCAAACACATACTCACTCACTGCACTAAATACAACAACCAAAGACAACACATCACAAATTACTGCAACACACACAACATCCCACTAAGCCTCACTACACTCCTTAACGACGACCATCCAGCACTACACGAACTTCTCTTCCACTTTCTCGCTATCACACGCCTAATTGATCAATTGTGAAGAAAAAAAGAAAAAAAAATACCGGAAAAAGACAATAAGATCCGCTAAAAAGGAAGGAAAAACTAATAAAACTCCGGAAAAAACAACAACAATAACAAAACAAAACTACGCCCTACCATGGTACCCAAAACAAGATGTTCTAGAAATGTTAACAACATGGCGATGACCCGACCCCCAACCCACCCACTACACCCCATACCCCAAACTGGCACCGTCCGGACTGACAGCTTTCTCGACTACTTCATCTCCGGCTCTCAAACAACTCTGCTCTGCCATCTCTACATCTTCAAGCTACCAGGACCGACTCAACTCTTCAAGACGCCTCCGACTCTACTGCAACATCGCTCAACAAAACAAGTAATCTATCCACCCTCCATCTAATCCTCCTATCATTTTCTACTCACACTCACACCGGAAACAGCCGACATCACATACAGGTGGCAGGCTGGCCAAACACAACGACACACACACACACACACACAAAGTACGTATGCGCAAAGGTACGTAAGCGTAAAAGTACGTATGCGCAGATGTACGTAACCGCAAAAGTACGTAAGGGAAAATGTATGTAAATACAGCTTTACGTAATCGAAGTGTATGAAAGCTCACGTGTACGCATGTGTAAACTGAGGATAGGAGCTTTGTATCGATCAGGAACCTTGCCACATTCTCAGCAACTGGAGCTTGATAAGGTGATTTGTGAGGAAATCAGTAGAAACTTTCAGAGGAAATGCCTTATTCTTGGTGACTTTAATCTAAAAGGATATGAAAATGTTGGTGTTGGCTCCCCATCATGTAAACTGTTTAGGAAATGCCTTGAAGAGGACTTGTTCTTACACCAGTTTGTAATGGAACCAACCAGGCAGGGCTCATTCTTGGACCTTGTCTTCTCAGATTTAAGTGATTTAGTTCAAGACTTGACTGTAGGAGAAACTCTGGGAAGAAGTGACCATAACATAGTGAGATTCAAGGCACAGGTATCAGGGACAATCAAGGATAATTTGGCAAAGATTCCAAATTTTAACAGGGCAGACTTTGCCTGCATGAGAGAGGCTTTAAGTGCCATAAAATGGGAAGAAGAATTCTTTGATTTAAATGCCTGTGAAATGTGGGAAAAGTTCAAATCCTACTTGAGGGAAATTCAGATTAGACATGTCCCCCAAAAGCAAAGGCGCAAAAGAAGGGTAGGAAAGCCAGCATGGCTTACACCAGATGTGATGAAAGCAATTAAGGCTAAGAAAGGTGCATTTAGAGTATTTAAGGAGGCTTCAAATATCGTAAATCTAAGGTCGTATCAAAATCTAGAGACGCTGTGAAGCAGAAAATCAGAGCAGCAAAGCGAGCAAAAGAATTGGATTTGGGTAGGAACTGTAATGGGGACAGTAAAAGTTCTTTAGTTTCTACAAGCTAAGTAAAGTTTCAAGCACAATTGGTCCACTGGATGTAAATGGGACTTTATTGAGTGAGGATAGTGAGATGGTTGAGGAGCTGAGCAAGCAGTTTAAATCAGTGTTTACAGTGGAGGATGTGACTAATCTGCCAACCGTGAACCACAGTTCAGTGACAGGTGATCAGATACACGATGTTGATTTCATTGATAGTGATATTGTTTTCAATTATATCAGAAAAATAAAGACA